>JAUCBJ010003061.1:0-77667 GCA_032718475.1 Nemertoderma westbladi | reverse complement strand
TTTGATTTATGTATTACATTGCAAGACTGTTTGATGCTTATGGAATATGTATCGATGTGGAGTTATTATTATAAACATTGTCTAATTAATCAGGATGGAAAACTCATTTTGAATAATGTAGTATCCTCAGACCACCTGTGACAAAAATCAATGGATTGGGATAAATAGGGCTGTAGGGTGGGAGTTGGTGTGTAAGCCGCCTATGGAATCGGAAGAATATATCAAATTGTCTGTTTTAATTATAACATTGACCTGCGGAATCAATGAGAATTGTTATGGAAGTAGAAATCTAATATTTATATCAAACACATGCTTGGTACTGTATCAGGGGATTGCCACCTGTCAATATGTACACGTTCTCTGAACCCAGAGTTATACTGCCGTATTTGGGCGAATACGACAGGCTACTGTACTATACAGTACGTTTGTTGTGGTTAGTGACGGGTTGCTTGGATCAAACTTATCCTGTATTCTATAATGCGTGATATTTTATTCTCCGGCGTCGGTAGAGGTGAAGTGGTGTGTTGTTTATCTGCCTCTGCGTCATAGGGCGCGGGGGGGGGGGGGGGGGGGTTGGTGCAAGTGTCTGATTCATCTATTCGTGTTGATGGTTGGTGAGGATTCTACTTCTGGCTAGGTCTGGCCTAGAGTAGAAGCATATCCGCGGCAATAATAATATTGCTCCTCAAAAGAGGGCCCTTACTGCATCAGGGACGCGTTTTTCGACAGAGCCCCGTCAGCTGAAACAGCCAGTGCCGCTTGTCGGTGGGGTGGACTTGTTGACGAGAGGCTATTATGAGGCGCAATGGGATACGCATTGCATATCTCCTTCTGTCAACCAATACTGGCCAAAAAATATTCTTAACTTTTTAAAATAAATATTCCTAATATTTTTAAAAAATATATATTATTAATTTGTTTCACAGCAATTTTTTTAGGCATAGTTTTTTATGGCCCAAAATCACACCGTAGTCGCCTACTGTAGTCGCTCATCTTTAATTTATAATAACACCGATCTAAGTTGGCGCTCTCATTGAGCTGTAAACGGGAACTACCTTTCGAGACAGAAAATGGGCCTACACAAACCTACAGTAGGCCTACTACTAAATATACATTAGCTACTACTAATATTGCTCTATAGCTAGTCGTCCACTGTTATTAATCATACTCGCCATTCAAAGATACGTACTGAGACTACTGTACTGTACGTACAGGGGATATATAGACTGGTGGCACCAGCCTGTCTATAATAATTGTTATTATTTATTATATATTCATTATCATTTAAACAATGGTAGCTACACTGAGGTTGCTGGTAAAGAACAGTTGTTCAATTATTCTTTATATAATTGCCATCTTTGATTGCCTTTCTGAAAAAAAGTATATAAGAATAGGTATTTGGATCATTTACAACAGTTTCTGATCTGATTTCCTTAAATTTACTCGTTAAGTGTCTGCAATGGTGTCGGCGTAATGTCGGCAAAGTGTCGGCGTGTTTTTCGGCATGTTGTTTAGTAATACCGGTGTACTGTAGTTGTAAACGTGGTGTCAAAGTAGGATGTAGTTGGTAATAGTTTTATAAGGCCTATTTTTATAATAACTTTCATTTTCACGGTATAGGCTAGTGTTACCGGTGGTTTGGTAGGTCAGAATCAAACTAAACGTGATTTCTATTTTATAGTTGTCATTTTAAATTTTGAACAATGAACAATTTTCAAGACTGTACTACATACAGTTAGGGTCGGGTTTATTCAAAATTGTAGTATTGTATGTTTCAATATTTACAGTAATATATCATTACAAGATGATTTAGACAACATCAACATCGCAAAAATAGCAACAATTTTAATAAAATCCTATTATTTTAATAAAATGAAAAATATCGCAAAATTGCGATTTCTCAAAAATAATGAGGGCTTGTTTATAGCAGAGGGGCTACTGCAATAGAACAATCCTTGCGTTCTTATTGGTCGGCAACTGGGATTGGGGGGGGGGGGGGGGGGGGTGGGATGAAGTCAAGAATTTTATGAAATCAAGAATTTCAAATGCTTGTAGCTAAAAAATGATAGCAAATACGAAAATTCGGACTACTAATCCAGGAGAAATCTTTAAACGTATCATTTGTAACCAACTCTCGGGTTTTTTTCCACAAATTTAAAATCATTACAAAGAACCAGTATGGTTTTCGAACCAACCATTCAACCGTACATGTTCTAGTTGATGTATCATATAAGCTACAGGCCGCCATCGATGATGATTTAACTTCTTGGCGATTTATATCGATCTCCGTAAGGCTTTCGATACCATATATCGATACGGTATACGAGTTAACGGCCAATTTAAAATTCTCGGTGTAGTTCTAGACAATAACCTTAATTTTCGCGAACACATCATCTTCAACGACATCGAAGACTAGATTTTATCTACGATCAATTTACAAGATCAGACAATACCTTCCAAGATCTGCATTGGAGACATTGGTACACTGGTACATTGGTAACGTCCAGCTTGGACTATTGTAACTCTATTCTAGGCTCGGCTAGTAAATCAGTCATTAAGCGGTTGCAAGTCGTACAGAACAGCTCCGCGCGACTGGTTACCAATTCTCCGAGATTCGACATCGTTGATGGCGAACGAATATACCGATCGGCTACTGCCATGCTTCGCCAACTTCATTGGCTGCCGATTAGTTCGCGAATAGAGTTTAAACAAACCCTTATAGAGTCTACAAATGTTTAGCCGGCGATTCACCCATTTATCTAAGTGAGAACATCAAACGTGTTGAACGAGTGAGATCGCTAAGGTCATCCAGCTGTCTTACACTTCAGGTTCCACATATTATAACAATCAAAAGCAGCCACCGCTAGCTTCCACCGTGCAGGCCCAAATCTGTGGAATAACCTCACCCAGCAATATGAAACAGAATATTCAACCTTATCTTCCTGTTGCCGGAGTTGAATAATTGGCTGATCAGTCTCAGTTGTTTCGCTCTTAGATATAGTTCGATGTCGACTTCGAAAAGTCCATAAAATACTTTAGTTGGAAGACGATTATCTTGTCGAACTATTGCCCTCATTGCCTTTCTGCAGGTTTTGCTGACATTAGAAGTTATTTCAGTAGATAATGTGGCAGTGCCATATGATATGCTCGGTAGGCAGACGGCTCGCCATATCAGACTTGTTATGTCTAGTGGTGCTTCATCTACTGCTAGACCACGGTGATTTAGTTGGGAGACATTCTGCCATACTTTTGCTTTAACAATGTTCTCCATCTTATGGGGTTCTGCTGGCAGTGGCAACCCCATATACATGCAGAATGCTTCTGAACGTAGAATTAAAGTTTCTGATTCCAGATAATCATGTGTGTTCGATTTTCCATTTGTTTCTATGGATAAGAAATGGCATTTCTTTGTAGGCCTATTCACTCATTCAGTAGCAGGTTGTGGTCCTCAAAGTATTTCGATGCCTTTTCCAGCATTGCGGTCAGGTCCGGTTTAATGTTCGTCAACAGGATAATGTCATCAGCATAGCTTATTATGCTATATGATTCTGTACCTATATGTGATCCAAGTTCCGAAGAGCTATTGTCCCTAATTAAATTATAAAGGTAAAAGCTGAAGAGGAACGGAGATAGCACGCCACCTTGTTGGACCCCCTGTTGTAGACTAAAATTGTCGGTAAAGAGATAACCGCAACTATTTAAATAGGCATTCGAGTTGTTGTAGTACATTTCAAGTGCATCAATCACTGTAGAACAGGCGAAGATGCGGATGATCTAGCAAATGTCATGGGTGATAGGGAGTTGTGGCGGCAATTTTGTCGACAAGCCGGCACAGCATTCTTAAAAATGCAGCTGCAATGCAGCATGCCGATACTAGTAGTAGTAGTAGTACAGTAGTAGTAGAACAGGCCCCTGCAGGTCGTATTTTCCTGAATAGTTTTTGGTATGATACAGTATCATTTTCATTTCATAAAAACCCCCGGATGAACCGGTATTATATTATTCAATAATTATAAAACAGCATAACAGCATGAGAAACAAACTGAGATAAATGTGTGCACAGCGTATAGCCGAAATACACTAAGGTAGGATGCGCATAACATCGGGAATTACAGATAGGAAATAGGGAATAACAGCAGATAACTAATTTAAAAAAAATAACCGAATAACAACAGATCAAATCAAATAACAGCAACCAATGATTACGATAACCAATAATAGCAAATAACAAATTAAAGCAAATGGTAAATATTGTCAACATATTATTAGTTTATTTGGGGGGGGGGGGGGGGGGGGGGGTAGAGGTGAAAAGCTGACAGCTCGCGCAACTTAGAAATATGTTGTGCATTTAATTAAACAACATTATAGTACTCGTGTATCCGAGTTCGTTTATCTTCAAAGCTCAGTGGAGTGAGATTGAGAGTAGTCTCAATGAAATTGGCGCTGACGCGGTCCTTTAATGTGGGAGCGCCAATGTGGATACGAGACATTAGTGTACTGTATCCTTCGAGTACGAGAAGGTGGAAATAGAACATGGCAGCGGGGTAGCGCGTATATGGATATGCACATGCTGGATCCAGCGGAAATGCCCCTGAAAACCGAAGTGGTTTGGTTGTTGCTAGATAGCGCCAACCTGAATACCAGCTGGATGGGATAACTTGGACTTTCCAAAGTATGGAGCAGTGTCCCTGCACAGAAACGGAGTGCCACCATCGATATTGGAAAACATCCTGAGAGTTGGTAGAGTGTTGAATTGCTCACAAAAGAGCCGAGATGAATCAGACCACGAAGCAATTTGCGGTAGATTCCGTCAAGGGTATCCAAATGGCTGCTTGATACTGCACCAATGTTGAATTTCAAATGGTACATGATGGTAGGCACAGCGAGGGAATTCCAAAGTCCAACCCTTCATATGAAATGTCTGAGAGAAACGGGAAATAGACTGGATAGCATCATTAAGTATATCCCTGGGTTTTGGATGGCTGGCGATTCTGAAGCCCAGGAATACAATGAAAGAGCTCCTGGCGACTAAAGCGCCATTAATCGTTATAAAGCAGGGAGTAAGTTCCATTATGTGGTGCCCATTATGCACGACAATCCACGAGGTTTTTACTGCTGAGAATTCCAGACCTACCCTTTTGGCACCATGGGACAGACAGCTGACCATGCTCTCGATGTTGGTTGCGGAGGTACCTAACAGTAGAAAGTCGTCGGCATGTATGATTGCTCCTAGCCAGGCCTGACAGATCTGACAGCCTAGGCTACTCTCCTGCAATCTCCCTACTATAATAGCTGTATAAAGGTAGAAAAGGGTTGGGGATAGCAAAGAACCTTGCTTTAAACCTCTGCGCTGTGGTGGCCGGAATTCCAAGGGCATCGATTCCTTCCCTGAACTTCAAAAAAATTTGGCTGCACTGGTAGTAGGCAAGTAAGGTAGATGCAACATGGGGATTAATGCCATTCTCTAGCAGTTCTCTAATTAGGGTTGTATATTAGGGTGGTGCGTTTTTTACTTTTTTTCGATTTCATTGTTCTACCGGTGCACAAAAGTTGCCAAATGGTAAAAAAATAAGGCAAAAAAAATTTCTTTAAATTTCGTCTATATCTTCACGGATCCCAAGAGGGTTGAAATTTTGAGCCATCGCGATGCGCCATAATGAAATTTATAGCAATATAACACATTAATGAAAGATCAATGACTCAAGAAAGAACTTCCTGCATGCATCAAATGTTATCAAATGGGTCCAAACTTAGTTAGAAACCAAAATTTTAATTTTTGGATTAAGGTAACTAGTGCCACAGGCACATGGACAGAACCTACCATTTGGCACAAGTGATGATATTTCTAAATTTTCGTCATGGCCAACTTTGAGTTCTCCTACTGCATCAATATTAAGCTCATTAGAACCGCAATGGCCGATTTAGTGGGGGTAGACACCTTCAAAACAAACGTAGAGCGAATAGTTCTTGAGATATCGCTGAAAATGTGAAGTCCGGCACAAGTCTACACTACCGCCTTGATGCGATATGGAAAAATCCTCAAAAAATTTTATTTTGAATTATCTGAAGGAATCAAGAATAGACACATCACTGCAACAAATTGATTTAGTGTATACAGACACCTTCAAAATTAAAGAGTAGTGATTAGTTGACTATAGTTTTTGTACAAAATGTGTGGAATGGGTCAACTAAATATCAAGTATTAATTGGTGGATATAGTCTTGACATTTTGTAAAATAACTCAAGAACTAATGACTCTATTCTTATTTTAAAGGTGTCTACACCCCCTACATCGATAATTTCTGTGATGTGTCTATTCTTGGTTCCTTGAGATAATTCAAAATAAAATTTTTTGAGGATTTGTCCATATCGCGTCAAGGCGGTAATGAAGACTTGTGCCGGACTTCACATTTTCTGCGATATCTCAAGAACTATTCGCTCTACGTTTGTTTTGAAATTGTCTACCCCCACTAAATCGGACATTGCGGTTCTAATGAGCATAATATTAATGCAGTATGATAATTCAAAGTTGGCCATCGCAAAAATTGAGAATTATCATCACTTGCGCCAAATGGTAGGTTCTGTCCATGTGTCTGTGGCACTAGTTACCTTGATCCAAAAATTAAAATTTTGGTATCAAACTAAGTTTGGACCTATTTGATGACATTTGATGCATGCAGGAAGTTCTTTCTTGAGTCATTGATCTTTCATTAATGTGTTATATTGTTATAAATTTAATTGTGGTGCATCGCGAAGGCTCAAAATTTCAACCGCCTTGGGATCCGTCAAGATATCGATGAAATTTATAGAAATTTTTTTTGCCTTAATTTTTTACCATTTGGCAACTTTTCCGCACCGGTAGAACAACGAAATCGAAAAAAAGTAAAAAACGCACCGCCCTATTGTATATTCGACATTATCAAAAGCGGATTTGATATCTAACTGACATAAGAAAACTCGAGAACCCCATGAGTTGTAGTATTCTAAACATTCCAGTAATGTGGCAATTACTGTGTCGGTACCGAACTTCTTCTTGTAAGCAGTCTGGTTCGGATGTGCAGTAGTGTCATTCAGGTAGCAGGTAAGTGTGATGTGTTCTAGAACTTTGGCAAAGATACAGACCCTTGCCTTTGAACAGACTACTCAGGACAGAATCACCAAAGAAACTAGGTAAGGTTTTGAGATCAAAACTGAGGTTGAATATGTCAGCGAGTAGGTTGCATAGGGGGTGAGGGTTAAGGTGAAGAAGGCTTTCAACCGTAAGGGAAGATATGTCAACAGCTTTACCTGTTGCTAATGACATAATTGACCGTTTAATGGCTAATGGCGAGACATTTGACAATGGGGTGTGCAGACAGGCCTTACTCAAATCCTTTTCCGAATTGTTGGTAAGTAGATCGGAAGTCATGGTACCTGGGCAATGGAATTTGGCAGAGTAGTGTGAGCGAAATGTATCCTGCATATCATGAGGGATATCCTGCTTACAATAGTTTCCTGCAAGAGTTGACCAGAACTGTTTGGGATTGGATTTTATGTTGCGGGATAGCTTGTTTACCGAATTGGCTACTAAGTTTTTTGAGAGGAAATTTTTGAGTCGTCGTGTAGATCGTTTCGAGGATTTGAACTCCTCAGCAACAGGGTCGCCTGGAGCTTTTCCATGATCCTTCCAAAGTTTATAGAGGTCTTTAGTGACTTTACTTTTGCGCTGGAGAAGATCAGAACGAATACGGATATTCTTAAAGCGTTTGATACATTTGGCTGTTGGGATATTGGCGTGTGCTGCATCAAGTATTTTGTCACGCATAATTACACCTACTTTATTTAGTGTGGAGGTTGTAGGTTTGGACTGCAGCAGTCTAATTTGAATGTCCGCGAATGCACAGTCTACTGCTGGACTATATCTATTGCATTGGGAGATATCTATTGCTGGGAGTGTTTTGTTGTTCGCTTACTGGACTTTGTTTGAATTGTAATACATACTGTTGCTGAAATTGGTACGTGGTCGGAGTAGTTATGAACTGGATCGTCTTCCTCAATTTTTACACAGATAATGCTATCAGTGAAGTATTTGGGTACAAGGATGTGGTCAATGTAGGAGTCTCCGTTTCCTCCTCTAAAAGTGACCCAGACTGACCACTGAATGGATTGAAGGTATCAAAAGCAACAAGGTTGGATCTATTAAGCCACTCATCCAATGTTTTACCCCTCTCCAATGGATGTAGCTTATTATACCTACGGCCCTGAAGTGCACCGAGGTAAGCATTGTTGTCGGCTAGCAAGATAGGATCGAATGCAGAGGATAAGTCGAGGCTTAAAATGTACATGTGTGAATTGCTGCTTGTTAATTTGTTGATGATGCTGGTTACAGATTGATGTGCCATTTCTGACCCAATTTTTGGTTTGTACCCGAATTGCAGATCATGGGATTGCAGTGTAGAAAGTTTGCTTAGTATGAGATTTCCCACAGCTTTACAATTGTCACTATGACGCTTATATTACGCACAGAAATCCGTTGTGGAACAATTGTCTTGCATTTTTTAGGTTTTGGAACAGGAGAGGTGATGCTTGTAGTAAATGCGATTGGGCAAATACCATCTCTGTTTATTTTGTTGAATAAATTTGCGATGAAACATGCAAAGGTCTTGAAGAAGCGTGTAACAGTGTTTCTGCGTTCAGATTGAAAATATAGCTGGCTTTACCTCTATTAAGCTTGTTTATATATGCTTCAATCTGTTCTGGGGTTGAACATCTAGGGATTGAACTGGTATACCTGTTTCTGTGATAGGATTGACATCATTGTCAGTGTCATCTCTTCCTGGTTTGGAGTGCTGTACTGTCTATCTGTAAATTTGTGAGAGCTGGTTTTTGGTGTAAATTTGTTTGTGGTCCTTTGGTTTTACTTTCCGCCAGAATTGTTTTGTGTTCCTTTTGTTTGTGTCGACTAATGATCTTATATGATCTCCATATTATCTTTTCAAGAACTTTGTTGTGTTTCTTGTGTGTTTCTTGTGTGTTTCACATGTTTTTTGTATTTTACATAAAGAATGTTGAATATTTTGAGTTTCTGCCTCAGTGATTATACACTGAAAAAAGAAGTTGTACTTTTTTCATAAAAAAGTGCCGATTTTCCAAAAAAGTGCATCTGGTTTTGAGTACTCAAACGAGATACGCTTTTTTGAAAAACCGGCACTTTTTTAAGTAGCAAAAAGAGTCACTTTTTATTACAATATAAAAATGTGCACTTTTTCAAGGAGCAGAAAAATATCACTTTTAATTACTCTAAAAAGTGGTACTTTTTTGATATGTATGTACTGATTTTCTGTTTAGAAAACGACACTTTTCTGAATATTATTTACGTTTTTATATTCATTAGTAGGAAAAAAGCTCAGCTTTTTTTTTATGTAATATCTACTTTACTTGTTATACTTTACTTTACTTGTATTTAAAACATGCACTTTTTAGATTAAGCAGCACTTATTAAAATATAAAGTGGTACATGATTTCCAATTAAAGTGCTACTTTCTATTTAAAAATACCACTCCCCGCTATATTTAAGATCAATTTATATTACTTAGTATGTGAAAAAGAGGTACTTTTCACTGTAAAGAAGAACTAGTTTGGTTTGCTTATCAAAGGGGAACTTATATTCTTTTTAATAATGAGTGTACATTTCTTTAAATTAAATGAAGTCATATTTTTAAGGTATGATGAATTTTGACACCAAAGTTTATCCCCATAAAAGTTTAATAATGAATAATAAACAACACGACAATCAATTATTATAATTATGGCTATTAATATACACGAGATTGATCAAATATTTAACACAGAACAGTTTTACAGTTTCTATGGCAGCCGCTGCTTCGGTTAGATCATAACAGATAGTTATACTGGTATAAGACATGACATAACGCAACAAACATCGGAGGAGGGTCAGTTCCATCTGGTGCAACAGAAACCTTACCAGGCCAGGTTATATCCTTTTTTCTCATTCTCGCCCAAATGCATGAAATGAGAGCGCCGCCTCCTCCTCCAGGAATATAATCAGCATCTCCTAGATCTGACTCCGAAATAGACACTGACTCGAGGCTCGAACTGGAAGCGGTTGTTGAATTGGAATTATCCGATTCGGGATCATCTGAACTCCGCAGATCCTCCTGTAGGTCTACAAGAACTGTTTTCTTTCTTGGTTTTTTAATTTTTTTCTTAGCCATCAACACATTCACTTTCATTCGTTTGCAGCCAGTAAATCTCTTAGTTGCAGCCTTACTCAACACTTGATCCACCACAGCAGTCGATTTTACCGAGGTATCAGTACCGGTAGTAACACTTTCATTGTCATCGCCCTTGTTGTAGGCCTTGGATGGATCAACGGTGGTATCCTTAGGCCTATCGGCTGCGGCACCCCTGTGCCAGTAAGACTTGTTCGCCTTGTGTACGGATTACTTATGACGGAAAAATGCAATTTTATCATGAAGGCGGTGGTGTTTAATCTGCATCTCCGGATATACATAACGCACTGATTCTGCCATTTGATAAATATCGCAAATATTCGGACTTTCAAAGTCAGATAGAAATTGACGAACGGCTTGACGAAATCCAGGAGTATCCTTGGCTACATCTTGTGCGGTTATTTCCAGTTGAATTACTGGGATTCTCAGCTGCTTATTTCCGGAAGGCGATTCGCTAAATTTGGTTTAATTTCATCAATGATTGACTGAATTATTTTGGTTTTTATCAAAAGTCTTAAACTACCGGTAGCGACTGACAGACTGTCTGATTTTTGACCAAACTTCAGATTCTTTCTAAACTTTTGAAGTACTACATAGGACAAGGTTTGGTTTATTTTCATCAAGGCATGACCGAGTTATTAGCGATCAAAAATTTATGACAACGACGACATACAACTCGTTAATGGTACCCATATGCTTTGGGTCTCTCACTTTGAAGCTCGCCCCACAGTAAATTCTACGATTTATTCAAAATAATATACAACTCACGTACCGGTACCGGTACTAATAAATTAATGCAATATATTTATCTGATAATACAACTAAGTATGCATGATTCAATGAAAGTATATACTGTAGAACAATTAGCACAGCTGTTATGTTGACGTACAATAAATCGAAACTAAATGTACCTATACAGGTTCTGTATACCGGTCAACTTCTCAACAACTACTGTACCAGGCAGTAACTTTTTACAAAAAGTTTAAAAAGTGCATGTTATTGAATTTTAATTTAAAGAGGCTTTTCAATCCTCCTAAGATATGGTTTGTTTCCTTTAAAGCATATCGTATCTTTGTACACAATATTCACATTTCCATGGGTCACGTTTGCGTTAAAAGTTTAAAATCGTAACTGTTTACTGATTAGGGTACTTTTTTAATTTTTCTTGTTTTAAAGTAGCACTTTACAACAGATATATCAATTGTTTAAAATCGCATCTTTTTACAGAAAAGGACACGTTTTAATTTATTATTTTAAAGTACCACTTTACAACACATAAACCTTGTTTAAAAGCGCACCTTTTTACAGAAATTAAAAAAAGTGGAACTTTAATATATTTAGTAATTTACATAACCTGGTATATTCTTGAAGTACATTTAATTAAATTTAACAAAATGGGTTTTTGTAATTTGGAAAAATAAATAATTTCATATTTCGAAAAAAATTGCAGTTTAGTAAAATCGCAACTTTCAAAATTAATTAATGCCACTAATAATTGATAGGGGCACTTTTTCTAACGAGATGTACTTACTTTTTTCAGTGTAGTTATAAGCGAATCTGTCTTCTCATCCACTGAGTGATTTTCATTACTGATGAGAGTTAGTTCGGCTCCTATTTGCTCCTTGTAGTGCAGGATTTGTGTTTCAGTCGCACTTCGAAAATGATATTTGATCTCCTTAGTTTTTTTTTTCGATTTGGTAACACTTCAATTTTCTCAATGGGCCTCTCAAGTAATAGGTTAGCCGTCACTGGTCTGTGATCCGACATGTTGTGCTTATCTTCCCTCATGACCTTTGTGTGCATTATCTTGCCTGCCTAGGTATTTGGAATATTGATATGATCTACTATGTGTCCACAGTGACTAAGATCAGCTGCTGTGAGGTTGTATTTCCTCATATTGTTATTTTCAAATATTTTCCCGAAATCTGAAGGTTTATCTTCACCTCTTGGATGCATCTCACTGTTAAAGCTTAGAGTGCCATTTATGTCACCAAGAACAATTGTAGGTATATTAATGCTTATATATATTCTTCTAATAGTGCTGATAAGTTGCCAGTTTCCATAAGATATAGTTCTTTAACTTCTGTTCTTTTGCAATCGGCAGGCATGTATATGTTTATTATGGCAAAATCATCCATGGTGAGATTTCGTACAATTGCCCCAGATATACGGTCTGAGTTGCAGTTAAGTGGTGCACAAATTTGAGAAATATTATCCCTGATAATCCCTTACGGACTGTAAGGGATTATCCCCACGAACACGATTTCTGTCTTTGAACATTTTTTTTGATATTGTATGTGATATACAAGTATATTCGTCATGTAGCCCAGTTTCATAAAAATAAAAATTGGCCTCAGGAGCACACAACCAGTGCTCCTGTATAGCTAGGATGTCCGGTTTATCTTCATTACATATTTTCACTAAAACGTGTTTGTTCCTTGTATGACCTTTGCAGTTAAATGTTTCCATTTTGAGTTTAATTTTATCCTGTTCCTTTCAATCAATTTGTACATAGGCTATTGGCATTGGGATTTCGTTCGTAAGATTGGATAGGGTTGTAAGTGATTTAAAAGCAGTGTATTCGTTCCAGATGAGTAATGATCCTCGGGTGCAGTGATATGTGTCTTGGATTTGTCTGAAACATGTCTTCTTGGTGGAGGTTTATTTGTTCAAGCCAGTAATAGTCATCATCGAATGTTTCTGGTTTGACTGTGGTTTTATTTGTCTTGTTCCCCCTTGTTTTATCTTGGTTATGGTTTATATATTCGAGCCAATAGAACTGACATCTCAGATAATATATTTGGTGACTATTGGAGTTAGAACTGCCATGTGGTTTTGCCGATTTTCTGCTTGGGGAGATTATGGTTGCGACACTAGCTCCTTTTGGCCACAAATCGGGTTTTTGGAAAGCAACCTGATGTACTGCCTCGATGGTGACTTTAGATTCCTTATCTGTTCACCTTTGACCGATTATCGTAATATTGTTTATCGGCCTGTAGCCTGTTTGCTTATAGCAAAATTGAGATAAAGCAGTCGTAGAAGTGGTTGGAGGAAGACCATTTATTTGGAGAGTAATGGTTACTGTTGTATTTCTTTTTGGTAGTTCATTAGACTTGCATTTTGGTAGGTATGTATTTGATTTAGATCCAGTGGGTAATTTGTTCTTATCATGACATGGTTGTATTGTTTGTTCTTCTAGTATCTTATGTAGGAGGGAATTTTGTTGAAACTATCAGTTTCTCTATGGCTTTGGCATCATCTAAGGCACTGTAACGACTTGCTTCTACTGAAGATGGTAGTATGGTTGAGCTAGATTCCTTTTTAGGTGATTTAAACATCGACAAAACTGTTTACTGTATGTACTCCAGTAACCCTTGTAACTTAGATTCATTACCAAAGGCGAAAATTAGGGATTCATAGCTTGTCTGTATTATCTAGTATATCTAAATTAGTTGGGTTGTTTTTTAGGATACATTACAAACTATCTCTTTTTATTTTGAAGTCCCTTTTTTACAGCTTGGAATACTCTAAGGTTACTTACGGTTTAGTCTTATGGGGTAGTACTTATGATACTTACATAAATAATCACAATAATAAATAGTATCAAAATAAATAAAATAGTGCATGCAATTACATTCAGTAAATGGGATGACCATTGGCTACCTTTATACAGTAAGCTAGAGACATCTTACCAATACAGGAGTTATATAAACTACAAGTAGGCAAATTTATGTACGATGCATATCATGGAAATTTGCCAGAAGAGCTTAAAAACCTATTTAAAAGGTCAAACATTTCGCACACGTATTCAACTAGGAGCGTATCAAACTTGAATTTTTTCATCCCACGTTTCCAGACAGCCTGCAGCCAGATGTCGATTCAATACACGGGGCCTCATATATGGAACTGTATTGATTTTTCAATAAAGAATCAGCCAACCATGCATCAGTTTTCAGCCTGTATCAAAAGGCACTTACTCAAAAACTTTGATAATGATTAAGATTTACGGTTTGCTCGGAAGTTACACATCCTTTTAATTAAGGCACAAATATATTGATTAGTAAAGTCTGTGTATCTTGTTTTTTCACGTTCTCGATTAATATAAAACTCTACTCACTCTAACAACTTTTCGGCGCCTCTGCCTCACTCATATTCTTATCCTTGTCACTTATCACATAATCACTACTAACACGTAACACCCTAGAGGCAACAACCTTCTAGCTCCGGCTTCTGTGTTGCCTCCATTTCCTCGTTCTATCATCCATCACACACACTGGCCACGTCTATAATTATAATATTATTATTGTAGTGCAATTAAACGTATCTGGTGGTGGGTGAAACACTTAGAAATTAAAATGATTGATTGATTGGAGTTCAGACGAACGTGGGAAGCTCTTAACAACTCGGTAGCTTTTTTTATAATTTTAAAATATCGATTTAAACTATCTGCGTCATCGTATATTTATTGCATACTGTACGAACGCGCTGGCGTATTTAATCGTAAAAACAAAAATATAATATTTTTACTTATAATAATCACTAATATTTATTATAAATAACAATAAAAATAATCACGAATTTTATGAATAATGTTGAACCTAACTTCAGGCTTTATCTTTTATATCACTGTTATAATATAATAATACAAATACAATTCAGCAATTCACTAAAAAATATTTCTGTTATACTTTATATTAATAGATATATTTTTTAGGCCTATACACTTAGGCAGTAAGCAGTATGGTACACACAACAAACACCTAAACTAAACTAACAGACTTCCAACCCAGCACCGGTACTACAATAAAATATACAAATTAATTTTATTGTCCGTTAACTCTAACATTAGATATATTTTCTTTTCTTTCTGGAACTAATCATAATATGGTAAGCATCTTAATTACTACAACTTTCTCGATTTTTAATAAACATAATTTCACTAAAAATATTTAGATTGTTTCACATTTACTATTTTTCCGATTTTACTTTCTCCTTTCTCTTATAAATGATGTTTTAGTTCATTTATTTCTGCATAATATGACCTACTACTACTACTACTACTAGGATCGGCATGCTGCATTGCAGCTGCATTTTTAAGAATGCTGTGCCGGCTTATCGACAAAAATGAACCGCCACAACTCCCTATCACCCATGACATTTGCTAGATCATCCGCATCTTCAAGCCCAGTGTCCTTTAAGATGCGTCTCAAGAAAGTCATGGGCTGTCCACCATGCTTATTCACTCCATGAGGCTGCCAAAGTACAAGATTATGCACTGGCTGGTCCTCACGGCGAAAGCAATGTCCTGCAAAGCGGAGGCGATTTTGTTCTAGTGTCAAGCTTGGGGGATCCAATGAGACACCTCCAATGTTATATAGTGTCTGGTTGGAGATGTGTGCATTGTACTTGACACAATGAACCCGGCGTAGCATTCTTGTGAATGTGCCATCCAGAGATTTGGTGTCCTCAGCAGTTAGAGCCCAGCATGGACTACCATAGAGGAGTACTGGAACTACTGCTGCTCTAAATAATCGGATCTTAAGTTTCCGATTAATTCTCGGTGACTTCCAAATCCTGGAAAGCCTATTCAAGGCTGCCCATGCCTTTCCCTTACGTATTCGAAGGTCCTCACCTGACTTCCGGATCCATGATCCCAGGTAACAGAAGTCATCCACATGCTCAAGCATACCATCTTTTGAGCTTATGCTCATCCGATCAGAGACTTGCTGAGGACTTTCAAAGTTAACTGTCAAAATTTTGGTCTTTCTGGAATTAATAAAAAGACCAACACTAGAAGCAGCATGTTCTAATGAGCTGAGGAGCCGTTGGGCTCCCTCTAGTGATTCTGAGAGTACTCCTAAGTCATCAGCAAAGTCTAGATCAGTTAGGTACTTGGCAGGATTTCCTGGACTTCTGGAGCCAGTAGGTGGAGTTATTATCACCCCATCATCATTATGATGATCTAAGGACATGCATAGAACATAGTCAACAACAATTACGAACAAGAATGGTGCAAGTGTGTTTCCCTGGAGGACGCCCCATAACACTTCAAATGGTTCTGTGTCACCATCAACAGTAGACACAAATGATCTGATCTGATCTGATTGCTGCAATAATTTCATCAGGAATCCCTTATAATGAAAGTATGCTGAACATACGTGAGCGAGAGACTGAATCAAAGGCCTTGAAGAAGTCAACAAAGATAACAGCCAGATGCCTGTCTTTCTTTTTTGATAACTCTTCAATTATCCTTATAAGTGCCAAAATGGGCTCCATGGTTCCACGACCTTTAAGGAACCCATTCTGATTTCCACAGAGCAGTCTCTCAATGGGATCCCTGATACGATTTAATAGAATTCTATTGTATAGCTTTGCAGCAATCGAGATCAATGAGATTCTCCGAAAAGAACCATAGCGTGTTAGGTTGCCCTTCTTGGAAACTGGCACCAACTTATTTGTTTTCATTTCTTGTGGGACTCTTGTTGTTTGGTACATGTCTACTATGATGGGATAGATAAGCTTTAAACACTCGGGTATTTTAAAGACCTCAGGGGGAACACCATCTACTCCACTGGCACGATTGGTCTTAATGCTCTTTGCAGCAGCCTTCACTTCTGCAAAGGATATATCACCAATGGGAATATCTGGGAGTACAGACTCAGACACTTTTACTTCTATAAAGTTATCAGGCAATACCCTGTCATTATTGAGGAGCTTTTCAAAGTGGGCCTTCCAACCATTGAGGCGATCGGCTGGTGATTCAGCCGTTGTGATTAACCTTGGTGGTTGGTTGGCTTTTTCGACCAGCAAGCAAGTTGATCGATCTCCATGCCTGGGATGATTGCCTGCTGTCGTCAGCATCATTGATGGCATCAACCTGTTGGTTTATTAGCTCCTGTAAAGTAACAGAGTACTGCCTGTTCAGGGACCTAGATGCAGCCTTAACTGCATTCTTGGCCGCTATAGTCTGTTTGAGTCGGGACTCTTTCTGCGCCTTGTAGAGGTCATTTCGGCACTTCTGAATTTTGTTGTCAGTCCAGGGGGCCCGTTTCCTGTTTCGAGGGTATACAGGAACTGTTTCTGCAGCTGCTAACTTAACTGCCTCTGTGAAAGCAGTATAGCCCTCACAGTGATCTGCCACCTCAGAGGCAAGAACCTCATACCTGTTGCTCAGCTGTAGTGTGAAGCGGGATCTCACACTTGGCTGTTGCAACAGAGAGGACCAGTCATGCCGCAGCAAGGCAGATTTCGTTGTTCTGCTAGCACGCAGACTAAGTCTTACCTTGGCCACAATAAGTGGTGATCACTGGAGAAGGGTCGTAGTGTAAATGCATTACAGTCTTGTATAGAGCTCCTGTATTTCCTACGAAACAGGATATTATCTATCTGGGACTTGTGACCACTGGGTCCACTATGAGTCCATAGCTTTCCAGTTCGCTTCTTGAACTGGGTTCCAGCCGAAAACAATCCATTTCCAGAGATAAAATCCTGAAGATGGACGGAATTTCGGTTAACACTATTGCTATAGACCCAGGGTGATGTAGGTGATTGATGCAGACTTGCATTAAAGTCTCCCAGGAATGTTAAGAATGCATGCTGATCCACTCCATCAGTAGCTGCTTGTAGATTCTGGTAGAAATTTTCCACCTCCTCTACAGGCGCAACACTAGTTGGAGAGTAGCACACAATCAGAACCACCTTAGGAAACTTCTTAGCCAGTCTTCCAGAACATGAGAAGTGGCAACGGATGATGCGGTTAGAGATGTGGTATATTTTGTCCAATGCTGCATGTGCAGTTGGATTCATCAATAGACCAATTCCACCATTGCCACTATCATATGCTGAAGCGAGGGCGAGTCGCCAACCACCCCCCATGTCCTTAATCAGAACCTCATTAGTCTGTCCAGTTTGCATTCGGTGCTCTTGAACACCCACTGCACTAAGAGAAAGCTTATCTGCCAAGGCAGTCAGCTCACCTTGTCGCATTGGGAACCCGAGTGTTAGGGTGTTTACTGAGGCTAGTCTAGTGACTTGACTCAGATTCACCAATGGCTTTGTTGGTCGGGGTGGAACATGAGAGTAGCCTCCAACTCCAGAATCCCTCTCCCCCTCACAATCAGGCCTCCCTGGTGACCCAGGGTTTGGGCCAGAAAGGTCATCAGGAAAGGGACTCAAAGAATTGTTTGCCGCTCTCTCTCCAGTAGGGGGTGAGACAGGCAGCCGGTCAGGAGATAACTGACGCCTGTGAGGCCGATTGTGTCCAGTCATTCTACTGGCCTCTAGTGGCTGGACCTCCGCATTACTAATGTAATCCATAGTGGGGGTTGTGGGGTGCTTTTTTGCCGTGTCAGCTCTCGGGGCAATACCACACCCTGGTTTGCCATTCCACAGGGTGGGTGTCGCAGTGGAGTCAGATACGAGGCCCATCACCCATATCTACTTTGGCGCACATGACCCACCATTGGCTGTGCAGCTCATCTGCTGGGTCATGCCCTGTACCCCTGCTGCCAGATGCAGGTCGCAGTAAAGTGCACTCAGAGTGGACATGAGAACACTCTACTCCTGACCAGCCATTGGTAGATCACCATCTGCCTGGCCAGGCCATATACCCCTGCAGCCAAGTATATGGGTCTTTAATCCAGGACCAAGGGCGTCCTTATCCCAGAACGAAGGGGGTCCTAGTTACAGGACCAGATTTGCCCTAGTAAGAGGGTCTATGCAGCTACAGGTGGCACCTCCTTTATGCTGCATGGAGGTGGCAAGTTTTCTTGATCAATGACCTAGAATACCTGACCTGACGTGACACCCACAGAATTATGGAAACTGTTACACGCTAGGTACGGAAACGAAGCGTCTATAGCTCAATATCTGTATCGAAAGTTGGTTAATCGTAAACGTGTGATAACCACTGAAATGATTGAATTTGTGGACGAGATCAAAGAAATCTGCAGACATCTAGATTGGCTGGATAAACATGAATATTATGACACCCCGGTCGTCGTTGGTATGATTTCTGCAGCTCTCCCCAAAGGCAGTGTGTATCCACATGATGGGACCGCAATGTACTGAATGCACAACTCTGTAACAAACCAGCTCCAGGCATGAAGGACTTCTTAGAATACCTCGATTATGAAACCTCATTACTTATGATTACTCAGCGCTGTGAGCGCAACGTAGACCCGAAACTCGACAAAAATCCTCCAACTAAACATCGGGAACGAGTATTTCAAACAGATTTATCCACATGTGAAGAAGAATCAGAGGGAAGTGAGAGTTCCTATCATATAACGGATAATACTAAGCATACGACACAACAGCGAAAGGACCCTAGATCTCCATCCCCTAGGCGCAAAGGTCAATCTGATAGACCCTCATGTGACTGTACCCCCATCTGAACTGTAAAAACTCAAAACGCAATACACACTGATGTAAAAACTCTTAAACCAATTATTAAATCAGTAACCTACGCTGGCTGACTCGAAAAATGAAGAGAAACCACTAGTACACTTAGAGTATGTTTCCTGTGCTTATGTCCCGGACATAGCAGAAGCAGGTGCAATAAGTTCAAAACCATTCTTTTGTTAAAACATCAGATAAATTTTGTTTTGATTCAATAATGTATAATTCAACACCATCATTCATCATGGATTGTCGAATAGTTGCTAGTTCAACTTTCATGCGCTTTTCAGTAGGTTCATTTATAACTGTACGGAGGTTATCATATAGACCTTTACTACCTGTATATAGCTTGACAGTTTTTACGTCAATGTGTAATTCCTTTAGAAATGATTTAACAAACATCGAATAATCTACACCTGAGCCAGCTGCCAAAAGCTCTGCCCCAAACGTTGACCAGCAAACACGTTGGAATGCGATTAGAATGCCATATAAGCACATTAGTGCGATCAGAAGCTCCACTATCAGTAATAAAGTTTATAAACCCAGCTTGTGAATGAACATCTTCTAAGTTTGCAAAACCTGCATCAACATATGTTTCAATCAAACAGTTGTTCAAATTAATAGGTTTACACAAAATTTCTACTGGTTCTAGTGACTTTGCTTTGCGGAGTAGTAAGCTGCCTTCACATGTTTCACTTTTATATAGGTCGCATATCCAAGAAGTGCTGATACACCATAAAGAATATCAGGCCGGGTAGAATTTCCTAGCCATTGCAATGATCCAAGTAATGATCGATATTGATGCTCACATTCTTTAGCTGAATCCTGCAAATCAGATTCATTTTCTATTTTAACCGGCTGAACATTGTCTAAATAATTAGGCTGTGAATAAATTATGTCAAAACGATCATCATAAGTGATTGTTTGAATCTGTAAACCAGTAAATTTAAAATTGTCACTCTTTTCAGTTCCAATCACTAATAACTTTTTAAGCTCCACAATCACATTCTGGTGAAAATCAGGTGTACCACCATGTAAAATATCATCAACATAAATAACCATTATTCCAATACCAGAGCTATTCCTTATGAAATAATAGACAGCACTATCACATTTAGACCGAACATTCCAAGGCCTTTCAAAATGCCATCTATCCTGTTGTACCTCATGCATCAACCAACCCATAAGCACACTTCAATAACTTCCAGTACTTATCAGTTTCAGCTTCTTTAGGTGGCTTTACATATACATCTCGTTGCAACTCATTGCCCTGCAAGAATGCTGCTTTTATATCCAATAAATGGGGTATAAATCCTAAAGATGGCATGACTGATAAAACTACCTTCAAGGAATCAAGATTTGGTATCCTGAAACCCACGAATTACAAGTCTTGCTTTTTTGTAAATATTTCCTTCATATCAACCTTCTCAGTAATAACCCATTTAGTAATGACCTCAGGGACAATTAAATCCGTGTTTTCTACTTCCTCATATACTTCATATTTCTTCCAATTATTTAATTCACTTCGTTTTGCAGAATCCAAAGAGCCAATATCATTTGTTTCATATATATCATTAATTCCAAAGCGTTTTATAGGCGGAGGTTTATAGGAGCCCGCTCGACAGGCGGGATACTTACTGTAAAAATCTGCGGGATACTTACTGTAAAAATCTCAGGATATATAACACTGACTGACTGACTGACTGATAATTATCAAGGTTCAGGCACTTCCTGCCCGGCGACTTTGTTGAAATTTTAAAAGTAAATTGCTTTGGTGGTTCATAATCGCGTTACAAAATATCAGATCGATTCTATGTGTGGTATTCGATATATTTCGTTTTTTGAAATTATTTTGTCGCGAAATTAAAAGCAATGGTAAAGTAACAACTCCTCCCTGAGCTGCTGCAGCAACTAGCTGTGTAGGAATGGTTTAGTGCAGGGCTGCCTGAGATAGAATTCCATCAATGCAGAATTTCTTGACAACACACCTCCTGCTGCTGGCTGCTGGCTGAGTCTACACATCCTTTATCAGCTCTCAGGGATAGACAGAAAATAGTTGAGTTGTCAATAAACAAAATAAAATATACCACTGCAGTAGGATTATATTATTATTCCACGAATCATTGGGCTGATTATTTTGTATAGGATATATGTAGAATGTTCTTAAAAATAATATTCTTATTTTTATTATTACATAGGATTAGCATCATTTTTTAGCTGAAGCATTAATAGTGTAAATTAATTTAATTATATTTTAATACCATTACTACATTGGCATACTGTAAGATAAGTTTTAACATTTCTTACAAATAGTGGTGCGAGCATAAAACTCGAATCACGCTAATTTAAAAGAACCGAGTGTGTTGTCATAGCAAAGTTTCATTTTTTATTATGTGGGACGAGCCACAAAGTCAGCTAGCCCCACGCCTTATAGTTTAGACAATTGTTTAGTTTACTTACTGCTGACCGACAAGGTTTATTTGTAATAGTC
This sequence comes from Nemertoderma westbladi, assembly GCA_032718475.1. Lineage (NCBI taxonomy): Eukaryota > Metazoa > Xenacoelomorpha > Nemertodermatida > Nemertodermatidae > Nemertoderma > Nemertoderma westbladi. Next base: position 55,545 of record JAUCBJ010003061.1, on the reverse strand, counting down.
TTGTAAATAGGATTTTTAATTTCGAACTTGCCTCAGACTCCATATATGCTGTTCTTGTTACATGAATGTCATTTAACAAATCCTTAACAAGTGAATTTCATATACTTTCATTTAATGACTTTTTAGTTATAGAGTGTACACGAGTTCGGCCTTCGTGCAGCAGAAGCTGCAACCCATCTCAGCGAAGAATTATAATTATACTATGGCTAGTTTAGTTATATATTCTGATATTGGCTTCCGACACTCACACTGAAACCTACACCTAAGTTTACTGATGACTCGCAGTTCTAACTCGCCATATATGTACTGTTAACTGTAGGGTACTATTAATAAACTATACTAATAGTTGCAATGTTCAATTAAAATCAGAGTTTGGAGGTTTAATTATGTTTTGGTAACATTAATACTATAAGTGGTGTTTGGTATCAGGTATAATATAATTTTTATGTAAAAAGGGTTTCTGTTGCCCTAACTGCTTTAATAATTATTAGGATAAGAATATGAGATATTACAATTGATTGCTAACTAACTTTGTTCACTATTTTGAAGCAATTTTTTATTATAAATGCTCAACATGTGCAAATTACAATATTAGTATAGGTAGTAGTATATGGCAGATAAAAAGTTTAACTGATGCTCAAATTTGTAACAGATTTTATACTGGATTCTTGGATTTGTTACTGACTTGTACTTGTTACTGATTTGTAACTGGGTTATTGAATTTATAACCTGGAACTCAGATTTGAAACTGGGTGCTCGTGCTCAGATTTGCAACCATATTGTAACAAATTGTAACCAGGGACATCAATTCTTGACAAGGTGCTCATATTTGTAAGCAAACACATTGATTCGCAACGCGGAAAAACACATTCGTAACCAGGTACTCAAATTCGTAACTGGAAACCCAAATTCGTAAACAGGCACTATGATCGAAATTGGTTTAGAGTTAATATCTTGTAAAAATAGTCGGTGGCTTATGGCCTGTGAAAATATTTGTTTCGGTTTGTTTTAACTTCGGTTCCTTCACGGCGTCTTGACGCCGTCTGAGGAATACAATTATGATGTAGTAATGGATCCAACCAAGGTGTTTCACGGCTTGGGTTCACTCCGAGTTAGTTACATGTTAAGGCCTATTATATTTTTGTTGAGCATAGCAATGACGGTATGGAACAAGTGGCCCCAAAGTCTGGCACTTTACCACTCCAATATCAGGTCAGATAACTGAAGACCTGGAAATAACCGACTACAGATATTTGGTATTGACAGATGTGAGGTCATAACGACGTAAATTATAATACGTTCAGGATATCAGGTAGCTATCGCTGTTGTTAGAGCGTCAGACTTCCAAACTGGAGGTCACCAGTTCGATCCCATCTGGGCGTCATTGAAGACTTTGCTTCGCAGTCCAAAACGAAAATTACAATAAGTACAGTCTAAGCACTAGAAAAAAAACAAGCTGCAACAATATTTTACATTATGGATAAAAAGGAATTCTGATTCATTTCCTGACATTGGTAGCAAAACCAGCAGCATTATTATTTCGCAAATTATATAATGCTAGATTATGAAATACACAAAATACGAAGATGGTACATAGTTAGACGTGTACACTGTACAGTAGCACCATTAGGTAGGTAGGTAGTCAATTGAGTTTGAAGTAGACATGCTTATCGCTAATTAAATGTCCATTTTAGTCGCAAAAGCTTTAACACGCAGCCTTAAGTAGGCCAATTAAATATTACTTAAAAGTTACAAAATTGCTCGTAAGTTGTTAAAAATGGCAATATTAACTCTGAGTATCATCATATGGACAAGCTTGATAATAATTGCTTGGCAACGATTAGAGATAACCAGTTCGATGCATATCTGCAACGCTGATGTCGACGTCGATAACCACTATGATCCGGTGGTCTCTTTGAGCGCCAATTCCTCGTGCGACGGTTTCAAGAAAGCGAAGAAACAAACGGTGGACATTACAATTGGTAGACCGCGTAAGCCAGGCAATATGTTTACACTGTATAAATGCCAAATAATAAGTCCACCGGAGGGTTATTGGAGTAACGACACTGCAATGATTAGCCCAGACAGATGGAATAAACACAGATGTCCAGTTAAAAGTCTCCCGTTAAAAGGAGAGCGATGCGCAGAATGGATGTTGGGGAAACGATGTCAATTGGGCAGACTGATATCTGTAAAGGATGATAGTATGAAGGGTAGTAGATTCTCTTATTACCGCACTGTGATTGGAGCGTTCGAAGCGGAATCAGATGTTTGCGCTATGATGTGTCTAATGATCAGTAGTGACTCTCGTCGTGAGGTCATGTCTGGAGGAGGATGGGGAATACACGCTGGTTTTTCTGGAAGGTTAGTATGCTGAATCGTAAAACAAAACAAATGATATATCGTGTGCAGCATGAAAGTGTGCTGCACGACATGACATAATCGTCGCTCGAAAAAGCAAATTTGGCATGTTGTATGTAGTTCTTTATAAATTAATTTTAAGAATTTCAAAAATAGTAAAAAATTTTTCCTCTTAAACTAATTTCAAAAGATACTGTAGTTTCAAGGTTTCAAGGAGTTTGTGTGACATATTTTTGAAATAGTACAATATTATTTCTCACCAGCCTCGATAGGTCACTCAATGGATTGTGGCTAAGTGAAAAAGAATGCCCATTCAAAGAAGGAAATTGCACCCTCAAGAAAGTAGGATATGCGTGGGGTCTGGATAAAGGCGTCGCATTGAAAAAAGAAAATGGGGAGACGTTTTCGCCGTACAAAGTCAGTAAAAAGTCGGTAGAAGTTGTAGCAGAACTTACAGCTGATAGTAATAATGCAGTCGAGCACTTATACCGTATCGGATATAAAACTTCGACGGCTAAAACGTACGAGAGAGTGGATACAAGTGGTAAAGAAAACTGGATTGAATGTTTCAACGTAGGCCTACCCGGTTCAGAACACGCAACAATTTGGAAAGATGAAAGCGGTGTTATTTACTGTATACCGGAACTCAACAATCCCAGGTTGGTAAGAATATACGATATATCAAACCCTGAATACCCGGGAACGGTTCACCAATGATATAAACGGAAAGAAGGTAATAACTATTTACCTCATTGTCTGCAAAGTAGCACTTTGCAGCGTTATGACCCGAGTTTATTTATGTACCGCAGCGCAGCGCAGCGAGGGAGGTAACATAAATATATCGAATATAAGTGAAATTTATTAACAGTATAATTTATACATTTAAATCTGATAAAAGTTTATTGGAAGTTATCTCCTGCATGGATGTGACAAATCATTAATCCATCTTGAGAATATATTCGACTGAAGCAAACTTAGTCACCGCCATTTTCTTTGGTCATTTTTTTCTCTAATTGTCTTCTATTGGACACCCCCCCCCCCCCCCCCCACCTTTTGATAACCGTGCGGTGATGGCTCGCGTTTTTCACTAGCCAAACAACTTTAAGAAAAGTGTCTATGATGAAATAGTCAGCATTATGATTATATTCTAGCCCGAATCGCACTACATTTTTAAAAGATAAATCATTGTTACCATGGCAACATTGTAGAATTATAGAACAAAATAAAAATAAAAATAATATATACTGTGGTATTCTACACCTAGGGGACTGGGATGACCAAGGTGTAGGAGACCACATATACTATTCTAGAATATAAATAAAATAAAAATATAATAAAAAATAATATAATGTTCTGGAACATTTGTTTTAGAACATTAGCCATTTATTTTATCAATATTTTTCTGAGATTTTTTAAAACTCAATTATACCATATTTTGTTTCCATTTTACTATGTTGAGTAGCAGTAAACTGTGCATAACTTAATAATATATTAATAAAACAATGGATAGTTGATGAAATAATATGAAATCCTTAATCCTTTCATAATTCCCAAAGAAACCCAATTGTGGAAATATCTCACTTTAGATAGCTATTTGTACATTAGTCTTACGTAAAATTTCGATACATTTCCTTTGATTCTACGATTTAGTTTAAAAACTGTATATTTACCATATCTAATATATTTTGGCACACTTACATCACCTGGTCCAATAGCCCGGTAGGTTAGCGCATAGGTCGTGCGTATATTAGGTCAAGGATTCAAATCTCATTGGGTAAATTTGTATTATTTCGATTTCGTTAAAATTAGCTAAACAAATAGCGTGAGTACAACAAATAGAACTGATTAGCTGGTCCAATGATATGTGTTAAATAATTTATTGGGCCAATGCGAGCTCATGGAATGTTGTGGAAGGTTCTATAGGCGAGTCAATCTAGCCGAAAAAGGGGGTGAACCCATAACAAATTCGCAATTCGTCCAAACCAATTTTTTTTTATTCTACATTATCTTGTTAATACTGTGGGGGATGTAAATGCCACATATAAATAACTAACGTACTAGTGAGCTATTTTATTATTGTTAAACATTGTTGAGTTTTATATATTCTAGAATACGTAATACTCAAGGAAACGAGTTAAGTGTCCGAACGATAGGTAAGCCATCGAGTGGACGCTACATCACTCCCCCAGTGAGGGCACGAAAGTTTATGTTCATTGATGTGTTCTAGTTGATAATTAACAGTGAGTCGAGTTACAAGATCAAACGAGTTGGAGGTTTACTTAATCTTCCACTTCTGGTTCGGCACATGGGGGGTATGTACGACATGGGGTCGGGTTCTGGTTCCAATGAGTAGTCAACAAGAGGAGGTGATCCCATCGCTTGTGTTGTAGAAGTGCGCATTGATGTTGGTGATGCTCGTTGTGTTGTTGATGGAACCAATCGTTGGGTTGTCGTGCTTGCACAATCAGTGTCAGTGTATGTAGTTTTTAACCGGTCTATAGATACGTTTACAGCTTTACCATTGCAGTCTATTGTGTAATGCTTGGCGTTGACCCCAAGAATGCGGTAGGGGCCAGTGTAGGGTTGCTGAAGTGGGTGTTTGTGGCTGTCGACTCGTATATAAACGAAACCAGTTGATGCTAAGTTCTCTGGAACTGATGCTGCACGTTGGCCGTGGTAATTAGTTGGTGGAGGCTTTGCTAAGCGCATGGCATCTTGTAGACCGCTTAAGAAACTTGGTTGGAGGTCTGAGTTCCTATCAGTCTTGAAGAATTCACCTGGAATGTGTAGGGAAGTCCCATATACTAAATCAGCTGGAAAACAGTCTGCGTCTTCCTTCCAGGCTGTGCGGATGCCGAGCATAACCATGGGTAGGTGGTCCATCCAGTTGGGTCCTGTCATGCGCGCCTTAAGTGACGCCTTTAGTTGACTGTGAAATCGTTCAACCATACCGTTGGCTTGTGGGTGATATGCGGTAGTGTTGTTGGCTGATACTCCCAAGAGACATAACTCGGCCCAAAGGTGTGATGTGAACTGTGGGCCTCTATCGGATGTGAGATCCCCTGGGATACCGAACCGTGCCACCCATGTGCGTAGAAAGCCACGAATGCAAGTTTCAGTTGTGGAGTCTGGAATTGGAATAGCTTCTGGCCACCTGGTATAGCGATCTACTATTGTAAACAGGTAGCACATTTTCTCAGAGATGGGAAGGGGCCCCACAAGGTCTACATGAAGAGATCCAAAGCGCCGTTTCGGTGGGGGGCGGGATTCTAAGGGGGGGTGTATGTGTTGGCTAACCTTAGAGACTTGACACGGGTGACAGGAGCGACACCAGTTGTGGATATCTGATTTCATCCCATGCCAAACAAATCGTTTCGGTATTGCACGGTCTGTGGGACGGTAACCAGCGTGAGAAAGGCCATGGATAGCCTCAAATATTCGTTTTGTCCAATTTGCAGGTATGACTGGTCTGGCCTTTCCAGTGGCAGTGTCACATAAGATAGAGTAGCCATTATAGGCAAGGTCTTTGAGATTGAGTGAAGTGACAGCAGTGCTTGTGCGATAAGCTTCGATTTCTTTGGATGTAGCCTGGTCTGAAGCCAACTGTGCGTATTCGATTGTAGGAGTTGGAATAGCTGACTCTGTTGTACCTGATCTGGTGTTGGGCTCATAGGACTCAACAGGGGCACGTGATAGTGTGTCTGCTACCACATTTGAGGTTCCCTTAATGTGTTGGTCATCTGTAGTGAACTCGGCAATGAAGGAAAGGTGGCAAGTTTGGCGGGGGGTGCGACCGGCGGTGCCAGTCATTGCAGCAACTAAGGGCTTATGGTCTGTAAACAATGTAAATTGCCGTCCTTCGATATAGTTCCGGAAATGTTTGATTCCTAAGTAGGCAGCAAGCAGTTCCCTGCCGAAGGCAGAATACTTCTTTTCAGCGTTGGTTAGCTTCTTAGAAAAGAAGGCCAATGGGCGCTGACATGGTTATCAAGCTGATCTAGTGATCCACCTACTGCCATGTCCGATGCATCAACGGATACCGAATACTTAAAGCTAGGATTGGGATGGTATAGCATAGCTGCATTGACAAGGGCAGATTTAGCTTCCTCGAATGATGATTGACATGCTTCAGTCCAAATAATGGGTCTGCCTTTCCCTTTAGTTGCGTTGTGAAGTGGGTGGAGGCGGGCAGCGAGGTTGGGCATAAACCGGTGGTAATAATTGATCATGCCTAAGAATCTTTGCAGCTGATGTTTGTCAACGGGTACAGGGAAATTAGTAACAGCTTCAACACGTTCAGGTAGGGGGGTGATGCCAGTTTAAGTGACTTTATGGCCCAGGAAGGTAAGCTCATTGACACCGAATACACATTTGGGGCGCTGGATGACCATGCCATTGCGGGACAGTGCCGAGAAAACCTCTCTCAAGTGAGAAGCATGTTCAGTGCGGTTGCTACTAGCTACCAGGATGTTCTCCACATATATGAATATACAATGGAATCCCTCGAAGGATGGTATCCATCAGCCATTGAAACGATTGAGCTGCATTCTTCAGACCAAAGGGCATTCATGAGAAATTCCCACAAGCCAACTGGGGTGATAATGGCTGTCTTACAAATATCGGCTTCAGTCATAGGGATTTGATGGTAGCCTTTCGCCAAGTCAATCTTTGAGAATATAGTTTTCCCATTCAGATTGGTGTGGAAGTCACCGATATGTGGTATCGGGTATTTGTCATCTTTTGTGACTGCATTGAGGAGTCGGTAATCGCCACATGGGCGCCAACCACCATCAGGTTTGGGTACAACATGTAGTGGTGTGGCCCAAGCAGAATTGCTGCAACGGATGATTCCCAAGTCTTCCATTTTCTTAAATTCAGCTTGGGCTACCTCCAGCTGGTCGGCATGAAGACGTCTCGCGTGGACGAAAATGGGTGGGCCATTAGTGGGGAGGTGGTGTTCAACACCATGTAAGTTTGTAGCAGAGGCATGGAAACGTGGGATTAGGAGTTCAGGGAACTCATCGAGGATGGAAGCGAGGTTGACATCATCCTCTCTGGGTTTATGGAGCCCATTGATATTTCCTATCACTGATGTTGATCCTGCCGGTATTGTAGCGTATGTCTCTAGATCAATTAAATGCCGATTGGCCATATCGATGGCCAGATTATTAGCTATGAAGAATCTGCACCAAGGATTGGTTGTTGTACATCAGCAATCTTGAAACGTTGGATGAAAGTTTGGTTGCCCAGTTCGAGGGCAATTGTTGTCATCCCCCATGCTGAGATGCGTGAGCCATTAGCAGCAATGAGAGGTGTAGTTTGAGTACGTGAATGATGGAGTCTTGATGCTGTGTACGCGCTTTTGAAGACCTTTAGCAGTTTAACCTGCCAAAATTTATATGTCTTTTGGTTTATAAATAGACTTTAGAAGATGACAAATATTTAATACCAATAAACACAACATTAGCAGAAGCCAGCCTAGTGCGCGTTCATTCACCCGCTGGATATACCCGGGAGACTGGATTCTGAGGGCTTAGATTATTATTGCAGTGTAAGCTTACTGTATTGTATTATTCGATTGATCGTTAATAAATAATTTCTGACTAATATTATTCACTTTCGGGAAATATTAACAGTTCCTTTAGGACGTGGCGCTCTATCTAGGTAAACAGAGATATGACTTATACTAATCACAACGGTAAGTCGGTAAGGCTTATGATTCACGTATGAGGCGCATTCTTTAGGAAATGCTTAGTTATCAGTCACAATCATGCACACTACTGGTAACACACAATACTGCTCACTAATTTGCCGACCATCAATGAATTTTATCATATATAAAGAGAACAGCAACGGACCCATGTAGTGCTTATCAAATAGCATTAAATTCACTACAAACACAATAATATAAGTCGCAATCGCTATATATAACCCGTCTCTCTAACCTGTAGTGTATCAAGAAAATTGGGAAATTTGGGTTCTTTATAAATGTTCTCCAAATAATAATATTCAACCAAAACACAACAGTAAATAGCATTAAGACGGTAGGTTAAGATGGTAACAATGTTTGACTGGACCGATAACAGTTATACACTCTATAATCTTAAGCCTACTAATGTTTCTTCTAAAGTCTGAAACGAATTGACTCTAGAGCCGGTGTTCCTGGCCTAGATAGAAGGAACACAACAGTATCACAAAAACAGTAAGACTGAACACTCCTAGTATGATCGACCAAATATCTACACGTCGACAGAAAAAATCGCTCTGATTGGCTCAAGCCAAACAAAGAACCATGCGTCCAATGGCTGTTCCCATGTCAGCAACCAGCTGTTAGATGTCGTAATATGAATCATCAAGGCTAAGCTGTGTAAGGTATTTGGTGCATTGCAGGTTTTTTGCCTTACCATGTCCGCCAAAACACGTATATAGAAGAATGACTTTTATGTCCGTTAAAACACCTGTAACGGTACCTTGCGGGCGAGGGGAATATATATACAGTTAGAGAACCTTTTTAGAGTATTCCAGCGCCTGGGGGGAAACTGGATCGCGAAGCAAAAGGGGCCAGTTATATCCCACAGAAGCTTTTACACCGCTCCCAGAAAATGGGATTTGAGTCTATAAAATATACAAAATCACAGTTTCTAATATACGTAAATACTCTAAACAGTCAGTCCCTCTTGCGCGGACGGCGTTTACGCAGTTTTTTAAAGCTAGCCAGAGTCCTTTTCTCTTTGGGGCGAGCCACTTTACAAGGAGGGCTATAACTCCTGGGTGAAGGGTGCAATATGATTGCATCAGAGGGTGTAGGATTATGGTCTGTATATCCGCCAGTCGAAGTACCGGGTTGATTGACATCAACGTCCGGGGAGAGGGGTCTAACGGCTTTGAGAGCTCGTTTCAAGACAGCCGCTCTTACGGGTCCTTTACGAGTGGTCTGAACGAGGGCCGTGGGTGGACCATAAGCAGTTAGAAACCTCCGGGGTTTAATGGTCCTTTCCAACTCGCGTTCGCGGGCTCGGTATTCGTAAGGCCGTCGATATACTTCCTGTAACTCGGGGTGTGAGTTAACAAACAAGTCTCCATAGTCCAGATCCTGACGGATATAATTGATTAAGTTATAGGAATGAAGTTCGCTAGGATTAACACTCCTGAGAAATTTGCGTACGAATTTGGTTGAAATACATTCTCTGACGCGTTCAGTAGCTCGTAACTTGATATGCGTGATTTCTGTTCAACTGAAGCGAATAGATAAGGATGGAACGCATAAACTCCTTCGTAAGCGCGTCCGGGATAATAGCGATGGCGCGAATCACAATGTAAATCAGCGTTCGCTTCCCAAGCTCTGATGTAACGTAGTGTGATCATTTCATCTACTCTTTCCAAATCGTGATTAAAAGGGCAATCGAAACTGGCATGTCCCTTTAGTTGACAATGGTGACATTGAGTCATAAATTGAGGGCAAACCGCAAAGATATGCAAGTTATTGAGTCTGCAATATGCGCAATAAATTTCCATAGTCGGTTGTTCTTGGAAATAGGAACAGCGGACGTTGGTGTCCATGGGCGTATCGTGGTCTCTCGATGCGCATAACCGACAACGTTGCCTAGAAACATAGTTGGCATGTCGATAATCGTACGCAGTGAGACACTGTGGACCTTGATACCATTCTATGATGTAATCGTTGTCGCTGGTCCGGGGCGCGATAGGCTGAATCTCTTCAGATTCTAGACATATTGGTTCGTCTTCCAAGTGCATAGCTGAAGTGGGCGTGTCTGTCTCTTCAGGTGGACCTATTGTCTGAATTTCCACGACAGAATAACCTGTGGGGATTCGAGGTCTTTGTATAACAGAGGAGTGTAAGTTCGATATACAAATCTCTTGGAAAATGGCGAATCCAGCGCTATCCAACTTCTCTGCAGCTGAGTTTCTTAGGCTGAGTTTGGTCAAAGCGCGGTCTTTAAATTGGCTATCCACGTTGCGAAACGGGGTTAAAAATCGCCGGAAACATTCGAAACGGATGAATTTATTATGTTCATCTAGCTTAGCGAGTTTGGTCCCAAGTATTAATGGATGGGCGCGTATAGTACGACTGCACACATCGGCTAGCCAACCGGCAAGTGCGGTGTTTTCAAAGATCGTGTATATAGCTAAGGAGGGACGGAGTGGAACACTCATGAAGCTATACACGGCGCCAGGTGCGGTCAATGGTCCATCAAAGTATAATCGAGAATAATGGTCTCCGTATACTTGTTGATAGTTAATGGGATTTCCGACTTTGAAATTCCATCCGTATTCCTGAAAGGCAAGATGTCCGATGGAAGTTCGTTGCACCTTTGTAATGTTGCTAGACGTATTAGCATACATGGTGCGGAAGAAACCTCGACCTTCTGCCCAGGGAGCAATCAGCTGAGTATCGACAAAAGGGTATGGAATGTTCTCCATGTTCCTGTAGGATGACTAATATGTTTTCCGCCATTGATGGTAGTGGTAGAGAGCAGGGGAAGGCCTATGTCGTATTCAGAAATATTCAGAAATACGATCTCAGTAGGAGGATTCAATCGTTCGAAGACTATCTCTAAATGAATTTATCCCTAGCGAGGAGGTAAACACCAGTTCAAGGATATGTTTGTCTCAGTTGTTCTACATAAGATTTATTTCTCCAATCATTGAGGGAGGTGAACAACCAGATTTATGACACATAATGGTACCAGTTGTTCACAAACTATCCTCGTGTCCTTTCAGTCCTTGTTTGTATCACGGTTGCGGACTTAAGGAAATTATTGGTGGTTGATTTTCTAATCAACAACGCGAGGGTGGAAGTTGATATCATAAATATCAACAGAATGTGGAATGTGACATGGACGAGAGGTGCGGACACCAATATGAGCATACAAATAAACAGTAAGGGGTGGGGGGATTTATTAGGAGGCGGTATGATCCATACCACGATATGGCAATGATTGGTCGATCGTCTCCCAAAGCTCCGAGCACATTGGGAAGAGAAGGTGGGACGAAGTATGCTGTATTTTCGATAGCGATGTATAGAGGGATAAAGGGAGTAAAGAGGAGGGAGGATATATGGTAGTATCCATAAGATACCACAATGGACATGTTTCCGTCACATCATCATTCATTCTTGCCCTTTAATTGTGACACTGATCACAATAATTACAGGAAAACGATGAAGGAAGAGAAATTACAGCCTCCCGAAGGAGACTGCCCGCGAGCACCCGTGCCCCGGGGAAAAACTATTCACATCATGGACCCTGGACATTAACCCATGTCTCTTCTCCAGTGTTCTCCTCTATTTGTCTTTACAAGCTTTCTTCCACGTTCTATCTTTCGAGTTGTTTTCGAATAGAATTCTCGCGTTCCATTCTCGGTTTATCGTTACGACTCCGCTGGGTATGATATTTAAATAGAACCATTTCCCTTTCTGTATCTACATCGTCCGTATCATGTAAATCGATAGGATGGCCGGTCGTTAAGAAGTCCATATACGTACCATTACGATTCGTATAGCGAGTGGTGAATTTTCGATAGTCCAATTCACGCGCAAGTTGCTCTTGGGACATCGGCGGTTCGATATAACGACCATCGTCCTCCGTAATGGTTGGATCGGCTTCACCGCGTATTAAGCTATCCACAAATGCTTGTAAAGGTAGAGTATATCGCTCCCTAATACCAAGATCATCTTCTATCAACTCCGTCATATCTGCTATCTGAGTTTATTAATATCAAATAAGTTTGTATTTAGGCGAGCGGGCGTCGCTGCCTACTTCTCTTTGCCCCCGGACAGTGGGATTCTCAGCGCCGATGTACCGTCGTCGCGGTGTTTACGCCAACATGTAGCAACAGCACGACAACGATAACCGGCACAAGTCACTCCACTGTCCGTCCCAAAGGCTTGGATCCACTTAGGTTCTTTCTATAGGAGAGTTGGGCTATTTTTACAATTGCGACTAGCTACTGTAAACATACTTTAGCAGTAACATTCACCTATAAACGCACAAATTCCACACAACTGTCACCAACTGCACACATACAGGCCATTTGTCCGTTAGTCAGTGCCTTCCAGAATGTCACGTTATTACTGTGTATCCTTGGATACTAGCAGTGTGCTATATTCTCTATGCTATGTAATGGGACAAGCTTTCTATTGTTCTTTTAACTTGCTTCTAATTCTAGCGTGGGTGTTGCTATGGTGACATTATGGAATGCTAGCGGTAGAATTAGGGTAATTCTCATGCATACAGATCTGGGATGCTATTTAATAATAATTCTTTAATTGTCAATATCCTCTCTATGCATGATTTTATTAATTTTATCGGCTATTGACTATATATTGGAGATTCTCGCACTCTAATACACTCAATAGGATGAATCTCCGCTCCCATGATCTATTAATTAATAGAATTTTGGGAATGTTATAAATTGTACAAAATGACAATTTATGAAATTCATTTAAAATATGAATTTGAATTTATTCCCATGAATTTTATTATTTGATGTTAAAATTGACACAATTTGATTCCAGAGCAGGTCTGGGAACATAGGATCCTTAATTCTATGAAATTTGTCTTTTAAGAGTATCGGGAAGTGCTACGATATCTTAATCGACTAGAATTGTTAACGGATCTGAATTTTACAGATTTTAATAAATATTAAATTAATATTTAAGATGGGCACCGATTTATTCCAGAGCTTGTCTGGGGACGTTAACCACTGATTCTAGAATTGGTCTTTCAAGTATATCGGTGGGTGCCGCGATATCTTAATCGACTAGAATTACAGATGGTCAAAAGGTTTAACAGATTTATTTGCGTTTTACGCTACTGTTAGAGGGACATCACGCTACTATATGTATTATTTAATATAAGGTAGAAGAGCAATATCGCACGAAGCAATGTCAGTGTGAAGAGGCAAGTCGTTTCCAAGGTCTACCCAGAGCTTGGTTTAGCCGAGACACGAGGATCTGAACTTTGCATTCCTAATACTCTGCCTACCAATAATACTTGAATATAGTAGTGGCTTTATTGTACTTTAAGAAGTACGGACATTTCATCTTACTGTAGTCACGTATTTATAATATGATACGGACAGTAAGGAAAGAGAAAAATAATTATTTCTCGCCGTCGCACTAAATATATATTAAGTAATTACGTACGTAATAAACACTAATATATTGCACTAATCTACTAAATAATCACTAAATAACATTTTACTAAATAAAATTGAATAAAAACGATTATAATAAAGTACATAATAAAGTTCGCATATAAAAATATAATAAAATAGATAAAACAATATAGTCATACACCCACTCCAGACGTATCACGTTAGGGAGTCTCTAGATGTTTGAGGAATTAGGGAGGTGGTCGTGGGAAGAGTGTCTTGCCTTCCATAGTTTCCAGAGAGTTCTCTGTCTCTTTCCAGTAAACATAAACGACCAACTGGGCGATTGAGTTGTTGCGTCTCAAAGATTATGCCTGGCTTCTTGAAGTTACGCCGCATGACAACAAGTTCTACTGAGCGCACTAAACCATCCTCCGAGATGTGGGTCTCGATGATACGACCTGTCTGCCACCGTTTACGTGGGAGGTCTGGATCTACAATAAGCACCATATCTCCGGCGCTGACGTTTTCTTGCTGCGCAAACCACTTAGTTCGAAGTTGTAGCGTGGGCAGATAATGTTTCTCGAAATGGTCAGCGAAACGACGGGATAGCAACTGCATAAGTTGCCAAGTTCGACGGCAGTATTCGTCTCCGTCGGCAATCTCCGATCGTGGGAGCATGGCTACAAGTTTCTTCAGTAGGAAGTGCGCGGGTGTTAGCGCTTCTAGGGAATCGGGACTCGATGAGACTGGCATAAGCGGTCTCTCGTTGAGATAGGCAGCTATTTCCTCCATTAACGTCCGCAAAAGTTCGTTGGTGAGATACGCGCGGCATGGCACTATAAAGTGAAATGCGGTTTTGACACTTCGAATTAATCTCTCCCAACTTCCTCCCCACCAAGGGGCGTCGGCGGCGTTGAAGGTCCAGCTAGACGCTGTTATCCTTAGCTGGTCATCCACCTGTCTTTGGTTCCAGTCCTTCACGTAAGCCTGTATTTCGTTGTTGGCACCAATGAAGTTCGTTCCCTTATCCGATCTCATGGTATTACTCGTCCCGAAGCGAGCGATCTGTCGTCGTAAACTTAAGACGAAGCTGTTGGTAGATAGATCGTTCACCATATCGAGATGGATGGCTCTACAAGTCATGCACACGAAGATGACACACCATCTCTTGACTATAGTCCTCGCACGATATACTTCAATAGGGCCAAATAAATCTACACCAGTATTAGTAAAAGGTGGTTCATAGAAGCTTACTCGTTCCCTAGGTAATTCTGCCTCTCGCTGTGTTAAAGGCCTACTGAATGCTTTCCTACAGGGTATGCAGTTCCTAAGAACTTGGTTCAGAGCTCTACGGGGTTTATCAAAATAATAGCGAGTTCGAATTTCGCTAAGAATTCGTTCTCTACCAGCATGATAAAGTTTACTGTGAACATCTACAATCATCTTGATTTGTACTTCAAGATTTCTAATAAGTATGGGGAATTTGGTGTCAAAGGACAAGGGCGCGTTGGTGAGTCTTCCTCCAACACGTATTAACCCATCTATCATTGTGCTCGAGAATCGATCCCTTAAGCGCATCTGCGGATTTCTCAACAATAGGAAATACTTTTCGGAATCCTCATAGCATTGCAGGAGTCTCAGTCGCTTGCGTCCTTCTGGGCTCCTCTCTGATGACTCCGAGGCGCACCCATGAGGCGGACGCTGTCCCACCACCCTTGGGGCCAGTCCGACTGATGTTTTTATCAGACCGGGCCGGAGGGTAGCCCGATGCTTCCCGGGTTCACTTTTCAATCCCCCGATCACACCGGCACAACTCGTCGGTGTAGCCAGATGGTCGGCTACTGTCAACTTGCTGTGGCCTGACTGTACATTGAGCCAACTCAGAGAGTCAACCGGCGGGTGGACCAGTCGATAGCGATCGAGCATCAAGGTCGCCCTTGAGCCAAACCGACGGTCTTGTCCAAAGCGGGCTTGCGCTACCCACATGGAATATTGACCGTTTTCACCCGCCTCGCCGGCAGTATTGAGGGGAAGTCGGTTCCGCAAACAATACTGACTAGCTCGAAAGCTAGGAACAAGTAACCACTTACCAGTCACTGTACACGTGTACTCAATAGATGTTCACAATATCAAGTACACTACGGTAAACACAAAATCTGACGCATACCACGCACACACAGAGGACATAATCGGGGAAGACAAAATCGGTGACAAAATCAGAGGGGACAAAATTGTATCGACTAATAAAAAGTCGAGAGTACTTTATTTTACTGACAGGGTAAAATAACTTTGTGTGCACAAAGTATGCTGGGGCGCAGTAAAATATGGTCCTACTAATAACCAGCGGCGACTGAACCAACCGGTAAGGGTTCCCATACCCACTCGCAGTGGCCATACATACACTCACGTATACCACATACACACACAAACCACAGATTCCAGAGTATCATTCACTCGGACCACACTACAACACCAACCCCTCCTTGCAGCCGATATTCCGGGTGCCACCTCCATTCCAATAGTAGTACCAACAGAATCATCAGAAACCTGTCCATTCCGATGCAACACCTCCATTCCAATAGTGCTACCCTGGGAAAAAACACGTTTTGGCAACCGATCGGAGACAGTACAGAGTCTGGTCAACTCATACATACCAAACATAGACCTACCACATAGACCACATAAACCACAGATCACACTAAGCCACCACCTCTACTGTGTACAGGACTGGCAGTACGGCAACAGGCCGACTAGACGGTACCACGGCACCATGTTGATTCATGGTTCGCTAGACACGAGGGCCTTCAGTATCTCCCTAGCACTATACCAAGGATTTAACGTGCCCCCAGACCCTCACGAGTCCACCGCCGCCTGTTGCAGACACCCCTATAGAGACCTCACCTCCTTGGGTATCTGCCTATTGGTTTCTTCATGCTCCTGGTGACTAATTTTCTCCTTTAGAAAACGGTCAGATGTCTTATATTTGGGTAAATTTTTAATAACATGAACTTGTGCAGATGTCAATGGAGCGGTATCACTAGTGGTCTTCGTCCTGGAGTAGTGATGATGAAAACATCATCTTAAATATGTGACGGCTTTACAGAGCCGATTCCAGGAACTGTAATGATGCATTGCTCTCTGCAGCATGGGTGAGATTCCTTGCGAGACGTCTGGTATTCCAGATTTCCAATCTTTATCTCTAATTTCCACAACAGACTTATTTGTGTTGAGGGATTGTGGATCCGAAGCATCATTCCCGGAAGTATGTAATACAGATAGATCGATAGTCGGTTTAAATAACTTCGATTTACTCGCCCGGGTTTTAAGTTTGACTGTCTCCGCTCCCTTGGCTTGTCTAATCTCTGCCGTAGTAAGGTGAGGAGGCCATTCATCCTCTTCCTTGCTCAGGAAGTCGGGTCCACCCAACCAATCTGGAGTATCTATCAGTTCCTGTGGAGTTGCTCCCCTGGAGGCGATATCGGCTGGATTAATCGTACCAGGGCAATGTCTCCATTGATCTATCTTTGTGCGACTAAGAATAATAGCTACCCTGTTAGTAACAAAAACGCTGAACTGACAGACTTCATTGGTTAGATACTCCAACACAAGTAAAGCGTCGGTCCAATACACCGTTTTCTCCAGTGGATAGTCGATTTGTTCCGTTACGTTCCGGCCGATGGCTGTAGCGTATAAAGCCGCCTTTAACTCCGCTCGAGGAACCTTTAACTTGTTGTTAATCAATGCCTTAGAGGTAACCAAGGCGACTTTGATTCCATCCAGAGTTTCGACTCGCAGATATGCTACTATACCTATTCCCATGTCGCTGGCGTCTCCAAACACATGGAGTTGATAGGAATACGTAGGAAGAACATGGCCAAAATATGCACGGGAAATTATAAAGTTCTCGATGGCAGGTAGAGAATCTTCCCATTTCATCCATTTCTTTAACAATTCCCCCTAAAGCGGATTGTCCCATGAGTGGTTTTCAAGCCACATTTGTTGTACTAAACTCCGAGCAATCAATATAACTGGGCTAATAAATCCCAATGGGTCGAAATAAGTGCTCAGGATACTTAAACAAATCCATTTGGTCCGAACTGGATTATCTCGCTGTTTTAACTGAAAAAACAGGATGTCTCTTTCAGTGTCCCACTTCAAGCCTAGCGTCTTGGTTTCAGGAAGATCGTCCTTTATTAAGTCTAGGTCTTTCGTTCCTCGGTCTTCTACCGGTATGGCTTCCAGAAACTCACGGGAGTTGCTAGTGAATTTCGTCAGTCGAAATCCACCTCTTTTCAAACACTCTACCGTTCCTTTCGCGACAGCTATGGCTTCTTCTACTGATGGAAGGGACCTTAAATTGTCGTCCATGTATATATTGCGTTTTATGTTGTCTATCACCTCTTTTGAGAAGGAGTCTCGGTTGTCATTCGCAGTGGTTCGCACCACGGAGCAGGCGTTGGAAGGGCTTGATATGATTCCAAAAGCCTGGATGGTCATCCAATACTCTACCGGTTTCTGATTGAGGTCTCCTTCAGGCCACCACAGAAATCTCAGGCTGTCTCTATCTCTATCCAGCGCCTTGACTTGTAAGAACATTCCTTCGATATCGGAGGCGAACGCGATGGAATATTGTCTTAATCTTAAAAGTATTCCCAACAAAGATTGGAGTAAGTTGGGTCCTGGTAACAACTCGGAGCAGAGCCATCGAATACGACTCGTACTTCATGGGGTTTACCGGGTTTGGGAACGTAATGATGTGTTAAGTAATACGTTCTCTCAGTCACTGGTGTTCCTTCCGGTACTCTCTCCGCGTATCCCTTTGTTATAAATTTCTTCAGCTGAGTTTGGTACATTTCTTTCGCTGAAGCATTAGCTGTAAGTCGTCGATGTAATTGAGCGATTCTTTTCTCTGCCAAAGGTCTGTTATTTATAAATCTAGGTTCTCGTTTTCGAAATGGTAGGCCGATTTCATATCTACCTTGGTCTTTTAAAAAACGTGTAGTTGTTTCCTGGATTTGCTTGGCTCTTTCTTCTTCTATCGATAGAGCCTTATCATATGAATTGGGTTCTACCAGTTCCTGAGTAAAGAATCGTACGGCTAGTTCGTCCCGAGTTCTAGCGTTGTAGCGCTCTATCTCATCGTTGAGTTCGTCATTGTAAGCGATGGGTTCCGATGGGCGAATCAGTTGACATAGGTTCACCTGATTTTTCCAAGTTTGGTTTTCTGTAAGTAGGTCGATTGTGTTCTCTTCATCGAAGAGTTGGTAGATGTCGTCATTATCTGAGGAGTATGGTGTTCCCTCAGTTAGTTCGTCCACCTCACTGCTCTCCACTTCCCAATCGTTTACTTGGTATATTTGTTCTTGGGGCATTCTCTCTTCGAGAGTCCTGCGGGAAGGGCCAGTAAAGTACCAACCTACTCTAGTTCTTACCGCATAGGTTTGCAGTGGCTGTGGTTGAGCAGGCCGTTTCTCCAATGTTTCGAGCGCTTCATGCGCGTTTTGGCCGATGAGTATTTGCACTCCAGGATAATCTGTCTGGAATCGAGGTATCTTAAGATGTTGGATGCTCTCATCCTCGTCCCAATTATAAAGGTCTGCTTGAGTAGTAGCGAAGTTCTTTATAGCCACCATTTTTACCGACCTTATACCTTGTGCTCCTAACTTATCCTGGGGGGTGGACAACACACCTACATAGTAATCTGCCGTTAAGGTAGATTTCCAAACCTGCATAATTCCTGACATATTCAATTTAGTCCGGAACTTGGGTTGTCCAGCAAAGATATCTTCGGCTAATTCTTGATCGATGAATGTTCCTGTGCTGCCGGAGTCAAGGAGGGCGTTCACTATGTAACTTTTGTTAAGACCGTGAACTCTTACCTGCACTACAGGAAATTCTCTGATTCCTATGTTGGAAGTTGGAGCTTTCCAAGATGGTTGTTTGGCAAAAGTAGTTGGGGAAAACTCATTGTTGGTGTCCTTTTCATAAGTAAGTGCTCGATACACTGCGGTATTGATTAGATAACAGGATTCGTTGGCGTCGGAGAATTCGTCAGTATAGAATCCTTCCATCTCAGATTCTTGATCAGTGTCGTTTACATCACTGAATTGGACATGTAGTTCGGGCTCACTTACCTGACTCAGTTTGTCTCGTTCGAACTCACTGTGTAACAAGATGTGATGTTTCGCGCCACACTTTGCACACTTTATATCGGAGTAACAGGTTCGCCGTTGGTGTCCTGGTCTGAGGCAATTATAGCATAACCGCTTATCCCATACGACTGCACGTCTGTCTACAAGGGATTTCTTTAGAAATTCAGCACACGCACTCAAACGGTGGGTCCCGTCGCACAGCGCACAGTTAGGTTTTATGTTACTCAATTTACCTTGGGTAACTTGATGCACTCTCGTTTTTTCTTCGGGTTTTCTTCGGTGCATTCTGTTAGGAGACTGATGAGGGGTCTTGGCAACCTGTTCTCTCCTATCGTTGTTTCGAGCCTTGTATTTACTTACATCCTTTGAGGTTTTTTCAACGTAGTAAGATCTCTCAGTGTCTTTCCCGCTGTCCTCTTCTTGAGAAGCTTGGCTTTCGCCGTCGTCAGTGTAACACACCGGTGTTACTCTTCTCCTAGAAGCGGGTTTCTCACTTACCTTATTTTCCGATGTTTTCTCTCTGGACTGCTTGATGAGTTGTAGTTTTACTTCACCATCTAAGAAGGACATGAGATCAGCCATGGTAGGACTTCGTCGTTGTTGTTCATTCAGGTACAACACTTTCTTGTCCCAGCGTGTACATACTCCACCCTTTGGTAAAGTAGAGACTACGGCTCCAATAACCATGGAACTCTGATATTCATGCGACTTACCTAACCAGTCCAATTGTCTACAGATCTCCTGAATTTCATCGGAAAACTCTATAATCCCGCTACTACGGAAGTGTCGGGGGGCTACTAATTTTGCATACAAATACTTAGCTATGTTATCCTTGTTACCATACCTGATGTTTAATGTATCCCATACTTGTCTTAATCCTTCTGGATGTCCAATAAACTTTAACGCCATTAACCTGGGAGGTCCTTCCAAGCATTTGATGAGGAACCTAAGTTTCTCTCCGTTAGATAGTACAGAGTTTTGTATGCTATCTTTGTAGTATTCATTGAAAGGTAGCCATTTCATCTCATCTCCATTGAATTTGACGATCTCTCCCACTTTAACCGCTTGGCGGGCTTCTGTTCTAGCCATCTGACGCGTAAAGCTTTCTTGGGCCATAGTGTTATTTAATATCGAATTATCGGTATATAAATTTCTCGGATCATTATCAGGTCTATAGGGAATATCATTAACAACAGGTCTATAATCACCCTTAATAGGGTTTGCTATAGGAGTTTCTACTTCACTAGCAGTATAGATGCGTGTAGGCTCCACACCTTGCGCATGTAATACTTCAGACCTAACAGGTTGACACAATGTTACAGGGGGTATTGGTATGCCTTTTTGTATATTGACTAATTTGTCGCGTTCTAGCGCGATACTTTGCTGCACTTCTTGCAATTCGGCCCTACTTTCCCTTACTGTTCCCTTAAGTTGGTAGACAGTCTCCTGCATCTGTCCGAGCAGGAGGTTCATCCCCCGCCGTCCCTCCTCTACCCACTCGACCGCCGAAGCGGGAGTCGCCAACATTGTAGCGGGCCGACGCTGGACGACGGGAGACAAATCTTTGATTTCTCTCTCAGCTTCCAGGACAGGGATATTCTCATGGACTGTTCTACCGGGCACAGGCAGTGTAGTACTATGTAAAGGGAATTTAGAGTTAAGCTCTGGAAGTACAGGGGTCTCTAACACAGAAGTGACTTTGGGAACGACAGGCCTAACTATTTCAGGCTCATCAACTATTGTAGGGAGTCTTTTGACCTGAATAGTTTGGTCTATGGGTTCCGTACGACCTAAGTCTGTGCTAGCTAGCTGTCTTCTAACAGCTGGGGGCAAATCAGGCAATTTGTGACGGTGAGATGTTTTTCTACGCCTGCTTAGACGAGATCTATTTCCTCCGCCTTCAGGATCGGTGGTTTCGCTTTCCTCCGATGATGTGTATCCCTGGCGTTTGGGAGTAGATCGTCTCATCATCTGCATTTCACTAGCAGTTAACTGTTTATTTATGTTGTCTTGCGTCTCTTGCAGATTTTCCAACTCCAGTTGGGTAGTCTGCTCAGACGCTCTCCGTTCTGCTTCTGCCACTGCCTTTTCCGCCTTTGCTTCTGCCGCCGCTGCCTTTCTTTCTACTTCTGCCTCTGCCGCCGCTGCCTTTCTTTCCGCTTCTGCTTCTGCCGCCGCTGCCTTTCTTTCCGCTTCTGCTTCTGCCATGGCCGCCGCCCTTTGTTCCTCTATCCGTCTTTTCTTTACTAGTTCTTCTTGGACTCTAGTGAGGCGGAGTTTTTCATCAAACTCAGCTTGGTTAGCAGCTAACATTTCAGCATCGATTGAGTCTAACACACGCTGGGTTCCTTCACTATTAGGGGAAAGTCCAGACAGCCGTCTCCTCAACTCTTCGTCTCCTAGGAATCGCTGATAGTCGGATAGGTAAATGTCGATGGCGTCTCTTGTTTGTGGTCTCTCTGCGGTCTCTTCACCTTTCACTTGAGAAAGGGTGACATCGGCTGGTTCTTCATAGGTTAGTCTCTCAGACAGCTGGGATTTCCACTGGTCCGTTTCTTGTACTTTGAGACCTACCCGCTGGAACCAAGTTTTGACAGCAACCTGCAGCGACGTGTCCTGTCTTCTTTTGGAAGTTTCCTCAAAGGCTGATAGGATTAATCTAATGCGTAGGGTTCTTTCTCGTACTTGATATAGCAGCTCTTCCTGCTCTTGAGGTCCTTGGGGTTGTCGAAACAGTTGTTCTTCTAATCGCTCCAAGGAGCCGAAGAATCCCTGCACATATCCTGCTGCCGACCTCTTCCAAACAGCTGGATCCATTGTATCTTTAGTCACTCCCATCCTGTGTATGTCTTCCCAAGTAGCTTCGGACAAATCTAACGGGAGTCCGGGTCCGGGAAAGTTCCATTGTGACTCGACAATAGACATCAATTCTTCCCTGGC
Organism: Nemertoderma westbladi; assembly: GCA_032718475.1. Taxonomy (NCBI): domain Eukaryota; kingdom Metazoa; phylum Xenacoelomorpha; order Nemertodermatida; family Nemertodermatidae; genus Nemertoderma; species Nemertoderma westbladi. The sequence continues at coordinate 32,974 of JAUCBJ010003061.1, read as the reverse complement.
GTATCCCGCATAATTATCTTGGGTTGCTCGCTTATTTCTCGCCCAGTCGGCTTGATGTTCCTCCACCGCAATCAATATAGTAGTTAGCACTGCGGCAGGAAGGGTGAGAAGGGGGTCCGAGTAGGCTTTAGCCGCCATCTGCAATCCGCGTTCGGGGGTCAGCTCGACAGTATCCGAACTACTGGAGCTATCGGGTCGCTGGGAACAAGTTTCTTGACTAGGCTGTTGCTGCTGTGGGACAGCTGCTTCCTGGTTCCGTTTGACTTGGGCCCGAGTGCTGATGATAGACCTACGGTGTTGGATTAGCTTAGGGTCTGATACCACTACTGGAGGGATGACTTTTCTTTCAGTAGGAGGTGAGCTGAACTCCTTTCTTAATCGCTCCACACTCCTATCTGTGTCACAGATGGTTGTATCGATTAGACTGTCTGATAGGTTTTGCTGGGTGTCAGACATGTTTAGCTATACAGTTGAATGTCTACTGCTATAGTTACAGTTAAAACAAGTCTAGTAATTCAGTATGACCGTTGGCCTAGTACCGGTAATTTATTGCAGTATATTAGAATACCGGTATACACTTATAGTTAGGGCTCGATCGGAGTTCCGGCTCCGGCTCCGGCTCCGGCCGGAGTTTATTACATCCGGCTCCGAACCGGAGTGAGTTAGAAAAATTACCGGAGCCGGAGTTTTTTTAATAATGTATGTTTTATATTAATGTACATAATATATAGGCTAGTATAGGCAGATAGGCATATGGCAGCAGTATATTCCAGTGTATGGTACTCCAATCTGCCAATAGCCTGCTCCAGCTGTCCAGAACCAGTAGTACTGCAGTACTGTACTGTCTGACTGTACTACTTTGATACTACTATCAGACTATTATTCAGTTATTACAGTATTACTATACTACAGTAGACTGGTAGAGCAGTGTAATAGGCCTACTAAACAACTTAGATTTACTGGCAGGCTGGTACTGGTGACTGGTAGTACTACAGTAGCAGTAGTACCGGTACTACTTCCTGAATTCTGTACTCACTGACTTAATCTAATTCCGGAACTCAGAACTGCTGTACTGGTAGCGGTAGGCCTACCTGGCAGCTTGAATACACAGTCTGACAATCCCGCACCTCAAGCTACTGTACTACTACCTGACTACAGTACTATACATGTATACAGCTATATGTACTATAATTCTGGAAGGGGAATGGACTGAGAATGATGCAAGGACTTCTGTTCGCGACCAGGATATAAGTACCAACGACGGCGACCCGGTGCCCGGATATGAGTACCGACGACGGCGACCCTGATATGAGTACTAACGACGGCGACCCGGCCCGGATATAGGGAAAATACACATAGGGAAAGAAACTCCGGCTCCGGTCAAACTCCGGCAAATTTTTTTCCACTCCGGTTCCGGCTCCGGCTCCGGCAAAATAAAAACTCCGATTGAGCCCTACTTATAGTATATATAAGTATTGTAAACTAGGTTTGTCACAGAGTACCGGTATATAATTTTAGCACAAATATATATAAATATATAATAGGCCTATCGTGAATACCGGTATACAGCTTACACTTATAGTATATATAAGTATAATTATGAACTAGAATTAATCACAGAATACCAGTATGATTTTAGCTCAAATTTATAGAAATAAATATAATAAGCCTATGGTAAATACCGGTATGTCAATTATTTTAGAATAATTGAATTTCTGAATATTTTAGGGTTACCTGGTTACTTTAACTTACTTTATTACCGTTATTTAAGCAGTAGTCCAACTGATATTGAGACCTAGTTGTTGTATGGCAGGCCTACTATTTATAAATCATTTGAGTTGATTTATAATAGATATATACCCGTTTAAAAGGGGTTTTTTCAATATTTGAAATAAATGTTATTATTTCTGGGGTGTCACTACACAGAAGCTGTGCGCTCTCAGTGAAGTGCTATTTATTGGACACTAAAACAGATAATTCTAATTTACCTAAGTTACTTAATACTACAAATTACTTACGATACGGGTGAGATTAAATCTCTAATTAAACACAACAAAAATATTACGTACGAATTTTTAGGGTAATTTTACAGGAAGTCTACAAACCAGTCTAACAAAGGGTTAGAATTCGGTTTATTACAATGGACAGGGTACTACGGTATTTGAAAATAATAAGTAGTAGTAAATATATTGCACTGTCCAGATAGGAAAATACCACCGCCTGACGACCTATAGCCGTATCGCTATAGGTACTACGTTATGTATCACGGAGTGTTCCTACCTAGAAGTTAATTACCGCGGACTACCAGATCCAGCGTGCCTATTAACCACTTTACAACACAAATATACTGCCTACACCCTAATTACTTTCGGAAAGCACTGTACACTAAACCCTAAATTAGGTATAAGCACTGGTACAACAAATAATCAGTAGTTAAATATACTTGAACAGTTAAAAGAACCACGGCATCTGCTGGAGTGACCGAAGCACAAAGTCACCAGTCTTGTCCTACGCCAAGCAGCCCGTGTAGTACCGGGGTTAATTTAACTATAACGGTATGTGTAACAAACACAATTACTGTAGGAATAAACTTGGGGACATGAATGTTGCGAATAATCGCATAAACTCTGAATAATAAATATTACGCTACCCGTACAGAATACTCAAACAAATACAAACCAAACGCTGGCAGACTACCACCAAGCCTAAATAAACTACCGTACGTGTAGATTCCAAAATGGTTAGTTAGTATGCGTTCTAACACGGTAGTACGACTTATTCTTTAAGAGGGGATTGACCTTACAGCTATGGCTGCCCCAACTTACTAACTGGCACTCTATCGGACAAACTCTACACACGCAGCAATCTCTTCAGACCTAATAATAGCTAGACAACAGTCCAGCCTACAAAATATCTGAGTAATAACTATTACGGTACCTGAACAGACCACACAAACAAACACAGGCCAAAACGCTGGCAGAATACTGTCAAGCCTAAATAAACTACAGTATGTGCAGATTCCAAAATGGTTAGTTAGTATGCGTTCTAACACGGTAGTACGACTTATTCTTTAAGAGGGGATTGACCTTACAGCTATGGCTGCCCCAACTTACTAACTGGCACTCTATCGGACAAACTCTACACACGCCGTAATCTCTCCAAACCCAACAACAATCCGACAACAGTCCGGCCTACAATTATCTGAACAATCTGAGCAGACTTACACGTCTTCAGCTCAATATTAACTTACATGTAAATAAAACCGACAGAAATAAGTAAAATCTCAATAAAAAACCAGGGCTGCAGTCCCTGATTAAATACTAAGACCTACCGGTATACAATAATCAAATCGAATAATACTAATGTACTTATACTGGAAGTACCGGTTGGGACAGTTGGGCCTACGGACCTACAGAAGTACCGGTTCTGGCAGTTGGGCCTACTGACCTACAGAAGTACCGGTTCAGGTTTACCGGTCGACCAGTACTTTCAACTTTATTGCTTACTGCAATAAAGTCAATAACTGTTATTGTACGCGCTTTTGAAGACCTTTAGCAGTTTAACCTGCCAAAATTTATATGTCTTTTGGTTTATAAATAGACTTTAGAAGATGACAAATATTTAATACCAATAAACACAACATTAGCAGAAGCCAGCCTAGTGCGCGTCCATTCACCCGCTGGATATACCCGGGAGACTGGATTCTGAGGGCTTAGATTTTTATTGCAGTGTAAGCTTACTGTATTGTATTATTCGATTGATCGTTAATAAATAATTTCTGACTAATATTATTCACTTTCGGGAAATATTAACAGTTCCTTTAGGACGTGGCGCTCTATCTAGGTAAACAGAGATATGACTTATACTAATCACAACGGTAAGTCGGTAAGGCTTATGATTCACGTATGAGGCGCATTCTTTAGGAAATGCTTAGTTATCAGTCACAATCATGCACACTACCGGTAACACACAATACTGCTCACTAATTTGCCGACTGTCAATGAATTTTATCATATATAAAGAGAACAGCAACGGACCCATGTAGTGCTTATCAAATAGCATTAAATTCACTACAAACACAATAATATAAGTCGCAATCGCTATATATAACCCGTCTCTCTAACCTGTAGTGTATCAAGAAAATTGGGAAATTTGGGTTCTTTATAAATGTTCTCCAAATAATAATATTCAACCAAAACACAACAGTAAATAGCATTAAGACGGTAGGTTAAGATGGTAACAATGTTTGACTGGACCGATAACAGTTATACGCTCTATAATCTTAAGCCTACTAATGTTTCTTCTAAAGTCTGAAACGAATTGACTCTAGAGCCGGTGTTCCTGGCCTAGATAGAAGGAACACAACAGTATCACAAAAACAGTAAGACTGAACACTCCTAGTATGATCGACCAAATATCTACACGTCGACAGAAAAAATCGCTCTGATTGGCTCAAGCCAAACAAAGAACCATGCGTCCAATGGCTGTTCCCATGTCAGCAACCAGCTGTTAGATGTCGTAATATGAATCATCAAGGCTAAGCTGTGTAAGGTATTTGGTGCATTGCAGGTTTTTTGCCTTACCATGTCCGCCAAAACACGTATATAGAAGAATGACTTTTATGTCCGTTAAAACACCTGTAACGGTACCTTGCGGGCGAGGGGAATATATATACAGTTAGAGAACCTTTTTAGAGTATTCCAGCGCCTGGGGGGAAACTGGATTGCGAAGCAAAAGGGGCCAGTTATATCCCACAGAAGCTTTTACATGCTGGGATGACGGACTCATCGGCACCACAGTCGACAAGAAACTGACGTCCGGTCGTGGAGTCCCAGACTGGTCATTGTTTTCATGCCATCTTTCTGTTTGGGTTTGTTGCCGAAAGCCTGGACGGCTACTGGGCGTCGGCAGTGGCATTTCCCGAAGGTCTGGGTACTGTGATGTGTGCCATGTCGCAAGTGGAACCAGGGAGCATAGTGCAGCAAGCCCAGGTATGCGTGCCATAACGCTGGTGATTGGCGCAGCGAGTGGTGGATCGGCGGTTTACACGAGGTAGTTGAGTGGGAGGTGCATTCCTTTGGCTCTGACGCTGTTGGGTGCGTTTCTGTTGTCTACCTATGGCATCAACTTCCACTGCAGCTATACCACGATAATGAGTTGGACCTTGGGCCTCTATGATTGAGTCAGCGGCAAATGCAAGATCATCAATGTCCGTAGGAGGGTCTCTGGCCAGGGCTATGCGGACTGTTTCAGGTAGATGTTGTAGGAATAGACTACGGAATGTATACCCCCTGTAGGTGTCAGCAGGAACTAACGTAGCCATGTATCGTAGTAGAGAAGATGGGTGGCGATCACCCAGGCCGATTGATTGCTAGTAACTTGGCTCCCTTTTGTTGTTCTGTAAGCCCATAAGATTTGAGGAGTATAGTTTTCAGAGCTTCATATCTGTTAGCTTCTGGTGGGTTCAAGATGAATGCACCAATTTCAGTTGCTACGGTGTTATCAAGGGCCTGGATTACATAGCTGTATTTAGTGAGGTCTGCTGTAATTCCTTTTAAATCTAACTGAGCTTCCACTTGCTTGAACCAAACCTCGGGTTGCGCGGTCCAGAAAGAAGGGAGTTTCAAAGCGACTGTTGATATGGCAGGGGCAGCATTGACCAGTGGATTTCCGAATTGAAGGGCCTGGAGCTCATGTGCCAAACGTCCATAGTCGAATGCACCGGCTGCCGCCTCATTAATGTTATCAGGCAAATTGTTCATTATTAAGTTAGGTAATTAATCTAACGTCCGGGTCACCAATGTGGGGGATGTAAATGTCACATATAAACTAACGTACTAGTGAGCTATTTTATTATTGTTAAACATTATTGTGTTTTATATATTCTAGAATACGTAATACTCAATGAAATGAGTTAAGTGTCCGAACGATAGGTAAGCCATCGAGTGGACGCTACAATACCCCCAAAAAAGTCTATAAAAATATATTATGCGAATCACCTTCAATTTCCAGTTTCTTTCCTTGGCAACATGGATTTTACATAGCAACAAGGGGTCTATTGGTGGGGTTTTCTCCAAATTTGGTGCAGACAAACTTTTCTCTAATGACTATCGCTTGACAGAAGTATGCATGCACTTCTACATAGTTACCAATTTAGTTTCCAGAGCAACGGAAATTTATCTCATCATTTATCAATTTTTAATACCAGGTTCTGTTTAAAAAAAGCGTTACACAAAAGTGGATTTTTATAAACTTTCCAAAACCCCATAATTTTATATACTATTCGATAGCATTTTTTATGCTGAATCCGAATTCGATTGTTAAATATAAAGCGGGTCTAGTTACAAGGAACTGACGCTAAAAAATACCAAATTAGCAACCAAAGTATACAAATTTTTATAATACTTTGGATAATTTTTTAGTGGTATACATTTTATAGAATACTTTGGATGACATTTATCTCAAAGTATACACATTTGTTATCCAAAGTATACTGAAAATGAAAAATTAATCAATGCTAATTCTCCCAATATCTATTTTTAAACAATATATACCAGTATACCATACTCAGAAACAATAACTCATTTATTAAAACCGGTACCCCTACCCAAATATACGTATACAAATACAAGGCAATAGTAGTTATTAGTCTTAGGTCCTAGCCATGTAATACATGGATATGGGTGGATGAATTGTCAATGCGAAAATTAGTATATGCTAGTTTTTAGAATTCCTGATTGGGTAGGTATGAAAGCCAAGAAAAGTCTCATCATTATCGTCGTAACAATCAAATGGAATTTCTCGCCCATCACCTACTTTTCCTCCGTCTCTAACAATACCTGGTAGATCTACTTCTTCAGCTTCAGCTTGCTTGCCACCTTTAATACATGTCCTTCTACGTATCAACCTGGATATATTTAGGAGTAAACAATGAACTGGATAGATGGCGTATCTCATACCTTAGCGATTGCCCTAATATTAACTCAACACTATGAATATCTCGTAGTCCATAAACTTTACGTGGACTTTCGTCATCGTTGCCGATATTTACTACCTCTTCATCACTTAAATAGAAAAACACTATGCTTTCAAGCGACTTGGTTCTACCAGAAAGTTCAAAGAAGTCATAGGCACTGTTAATGACTTCACCTTTCAACTCCAGGCGATCCATTTCCCGTTTATGAGGGAACCTAACCCATCCGGGGCGCCTTTTCCATGGCCCGTTTCGAAGAAATGATTTTCGAAGAAAAGAAAAAATTATTTGTTATATGATAAACTATTGTGGTTTTCAAACTAAAACAAATAAATTACATCTAAAATCAGTACAGTAGAGCAATCACAATTTAATTGTGAAAAATCTTCACTAACATTAATGGAAATTATGAAATTTCCTTGCAGTGGAATTGTATAATTTTTTACAACGGTTTCCTTAATATAACGTGAAGTTTTTGATATATTTAAAAATTTGATGAGACTTCTAGTTTCTGAGATATAGCAATTAATGTGTAACACGCCGGTGTAAATATTACTAATTTACCATTGAATCACAGCTTATTGTGAAATTAATTAAATTATTCTGGAACATCACCAGTTTGCTACTTACTTTTCCCTACTTTTTCCTTTGTTTGGCTTGTCTTATGCAAATTCACGCAGAATTTCCATGAATAAACATATGATCCGCAAAATAAAATTTTATAGACTTTTTTTTTGTCATTTATAAGGTAATATAGAATCCAAAATGTGTGGTTCGGATTGATTGCGAAATACTTTTGGGTTTTTTGCTAGATTGACTCGACTACTAGTGCGATTCCATGCCTCGGATTTACTCAACCCACTGGCTCTTTATGCCCATATAAATCTCACCGCGGCAAGTCTACAGTAGTTTAGGTCCATTAGTGGTAGTTAGGATTCGCTACGTGGGGATTGTTTTCTCGCGAGTTTAGTCTGTGTATCCGTAGACTGTACTTCTGCCTCACCGGTTAGGGAACGGTCACCCTGATTGTCGAGTTAGCCCGGGCGGTGCTAGTGTGTTTTGTGCACCCCCCCCCTCAAATTTTTTATACTAGCTAGTTTTTGTTACGTTTTTAAAAAAAAGTTCTAGAACATATTGTCTATTAATTTTTTTTATTAATTTTATTCTAGAACAAATAATTGTTGTTCTAGAACAAAATTAATTAATTAGGTATTTTTGAAGTTAACAAAGTTCGTTTTTTTATTTTATTTTTTTAATGTTCTTGAACATTTCGTCTATTCATTTTTGTAAAAAGTTATGTTCTAGAATAAATATTTGTTGTTTTAGAACATAAAAAAAATGTTATTTTGTGGTACTAACAACTACAAATTTTCATTGGACCTAGTGATTTTTATTAAATATGGGATAATACAATGATAACACAGAATAAAAAATTAACAAAATTTACAAATCAGCTAGTTTTTTTTTTTTTTTTTGTTCTAGAACAAATAGTATTTGTTACAGAACAAACTTTTTATATTAAATGAATAGATAATATTATGCTCTAGAACATTTTTTTTAAAAATGAAACAAAAACTAGGTGACCAGGGCTGTAACTAAGGCTCAAATGCCGAAAAATGTTGCACAAGAAAATAACAATTATTTCAAAACAAATAGCTACTGTAACATGTACAGTCAATTCTTTATAATATAAAATCCCTCTAATTATTGAATATTAGCTGGTATAAAAATGGGATGAAATAAAAGTGTTTATTCTTAAATTGTCACTTTTTCGTTCGAATATACCCCAAAATCGGAAGAAAAAGTTTCAATTTTTTCCCTAGGGAAAAAATTAATCAATAGGAATGCATTGATTTTACTTTTTACCCGGCGAAAAAAGTAAAGTTAAATATTTTTGGTGGAATTTTTTAAATTTTATTACTTGCGGTGAAAGAGCATCGACGTAGATAAGGTTTGAAAGTAATTTGAGCAAATCCATTCACACACTCAAACAAAAGTTATTGCAACTTTAGTGTCTGCGCGGCTTACACCATAACGGAACTAATATCCAATATTGGTTTATGTAGTTAGCGGCTCTCTAGTTACGTAATAAATATTGAGAACACTAAATTATTTTAACATTGAGTAAGGCAGCATCAGCAGTTGAGTACAATAATTTGAATCGCAGTAAGTATGGAAGCAATATAGTAAAATACTGCAGTTCAATTTATTTTGAAACACAACTGTACTGTAGTATATCCCTATGTTTACTTAAAGAATTTGGCAACAAAAAAGTACCAATTTAAGAATAAAATGCAGCAAGTTGCAGCAACAAGTTTCTGTGTTGAAGGGGGGGGGGGGGGCTAACAATTTAGTATTTAAAAAAAACTCAAATAAAAACACAAAAAACATTAAAAAAAACAGAAAAACAAAAAAACAAAACAACAAAAAAACGAATCAAATGCTCTAAATCAATATTATTCATTAATCGTAAATATTCAATAATTTTAATTAGATATGTATTTATTTTTATTTTTAAATTTTATTTTATTTATATTTACATATAATACTCAGCACTGTACAATATTCAGTAAATATAATAATAGTCAAATTATATACAATTATTGCAAAATATTACAAATTAATTATTATTTTACATAAATATCCTAACACAAATAATATGTATGTATACAGTAGCTACAGTAAAGGTTGAATGGTGGAGGGAATTAGAATTGTGGAGTGAGTGGGACGACTTGTTTAAACTTTAATACAGGCCTCAGATGTAGCTGCCTGTATTCTGGTTTCCTGCAGAGTAATCGGGACCCTTTTAATCCGTGGTTCTCGTGCGCCTCACAAACTCATTATTGAAGAGCGCAAAGCTTAAACGTGTTTGGATTAATGCCACTGTCTCGGAGTAAGGAGCACCCCGCTTTGCTGATATAAGGAGTGCTACTCTGTTTAATAGTGCCTGAGCATGAGCACCCCTGCCAGCTCCCCTGTAGTTGACATTACAAATGGAGTAAAGGATGCGTGTTCAATGAGAGTTATCCGTTCTTCATATTTGCGGCGCTTATCCTTTTCATTCTTTGTATAAGCTGCATTGATCGACTTGGGGTTGGATGCGCAGTGGATTAAAAACCTTCACGTCTATGAAGAGCTTCTGGAAGCGTCCACCCCATATGCCAGAAGCTGCCACATCCAGTCATGCATCGAGCATCCCATCTGTTGAGGTACTACTCGGTTTAAACTGCTCACCACCCACTGGTTGAAGGTGCGGTTCTATCTGCACATCATGAGAAACCTCGACTAATAACTCCGCCAAGTAGTCCCTTACCTCATTATGGCAAAGGCTGGGGTATCCACCAGTTGGACAGTGTAAGACATGCGATATGGAGTGTTTGGCCAGACATGAACATAGTGCAGGAAGCTTTGTTGGCTGCCACCCAAATCGCAAGCACAGTGCATCCCTGAAGGCTTCTTTGTGTGGAGTAACCGTATTTGGTCAGTGGTAGTGCGGTCAGCCAGGAAAAGGCTCCCTTTTCCTTAGATAGTAGGCGGAGGTATTGGTCGCTGTTGCTAAGCTTACTGTGGATGCACTCGGCGCTTTCCTTTGCATCTTCCATTCGATCTTTCTTTATTTATCGGCGGATTGTTTGTTGTTTTGTACGAGCTTCTGATGGTTCTAAGCAGGTGTCAACACTAAAGAGTGGTTCACATAATCTCCGGGACTCCTGGATACCCTGATGAAGGTCGGTTGATCTTAATATTGCTAGACCTCCCTCCCTGACATGCAGAGCGAGGAGATCGCGCTGTATTTTACCTGTAGGGGGATTACATGTTATGGTTGGGATGACCCGATCTGTAATCAAGTCATCAATTCGGTCCATTGCGGTGGTAAACCCAGGAGTTGTTCTTGATTATAAGTTGAACTTAGGTTGCATGCCATACACGAGACAACTATAGGATGGCTGAGGAGCTGTTACAGCGAATTCTCGAAGCTTAACCAGCTGATTGCACAGTGAATGGACTTTGTCATTTACATAATCACTGCAGCATGATTTGGACCCAATAACTGAGCCTAGTACACAATGACCTTCGGTTAGTTGTACGCCAGTGTTAGCAAAAATGGTTTTAGCTTCACTCATGAATCCTTCCTTCACGATAAGAAATGTTTTTATTGCGTTGGGGAATAACAATATCCAGGCCCATAGGAGCATATGGCATCCCAGTATGTTCGAAGGGTTTGTAGTCGGTCATCTGCAAACCATTTTTCCCACAATTTGTCCTCTCCAAATTTTTGCTGATCGAAAGCGTGGGCCACTTTACCAACTAGCTTTATTAGTGGAAGGATTCCAACACCATACATCACCAGTGCCAGTGGATTACCCTGTGTTGATCCTTCTTCTGACAACATGGTCTCATTATCTACGAACAGTTGTGAGGGACATCTGTATGAGTTGCATAGTGCTGTTGACAGAGCTGGACAGATGACCTGGCAGTTTAGTAACGTTAGTTTGCTGTTTAGTGCATTAAATGCATTGTTTCCATCTATTAGGAGGATCCCTTCACATTCTGGGTCCTCGAAGTGATCTCTAAGTGCATGTATAGCGTATTCTATTCCGCCGATCTGTCCAACGCAAAGTTGAGTGTTTTCAACAACTTTTTCTATGTCCGCTCTAATACAGGTCATTATATCCTTCCCACTTATCCTCCACAGAACCTCCCCAACGCCAACAGGGCGTACTCCAGGATCCTTATCTAGTGGTGCAAGTCGAGATGCATTATATGGTGCTAGTATTTTGGGATCTATATGCTCTGTTGCTATGCGCCTGGTAGTTGCTGCAACGCTCTTTCTTAGGTCAACTGAGTTCTTTACAAAGGATGTCAGGAGCCTGCTTCAACTATCTGCATCCAGTCCAGATGGTCCAGCAGAACCCCTGGTCATCAGGGCGGCTGAGAGGATAGTCTCCGAAGTAATTCGGTCATAGATGGGTGGGTGGTATTCCATACTATTTGGCCAGCATGATTCAATGAGGAGTGTGTCCAGTTTACCAGGACTAGGGTGTTTCTCTCGAAAGATTTCTTTAACTGTTTTGTCTCCGACTGTGTCATTTAAACCAAGTGATTTCCCCTTTACCTTTGAGTCTCCTAGTATACTGAGTGCTGCTGCAACACATCCAGTGCCCATCCTGGTGATGAAATCGCGCCTTTGCTGTTCACCAGGTTTATTATCTCTAGGTCCTCTTCCCCTGTGAACTTGAAGGGCTCTGCCCTCTTGTAGTAAAGCTTCTATTTTACCATCTTCCCATAGCTCCAACCTTCGACGCAGTGTTTGACTAATACTACCAGACATTTGTTCAGGACTCCCAGCGGCCTGTAGAATAAGTTTTTGTAGTACCATTATTGCCAACATAGCCATAGGTTCTTGTGCTGATTTTTCACTGAAAGATTTGAGGAGGCCGGTAAGTGTGTCTACGAACATCCTCCCTGCTTGTGATCTAGGTACATCAAATAGGAAAGGCTTCCAGTGGACGATTTCATCATATACACTTTGTATACGTGTTATAAATATACTCCCTGGGTTACCATTCCAACTGAATCCGGGATTGCTTGCCTCAAATGGAGGCAGGGTACTATTTATGGCTGGTTGAAATGGGGCAGTCTGATCAGTTTCTAAAGTCAGGTCTGAATCTGGGGAATTAGAAAGTTTGGTCTCAAATGGGTGTGGTATCGGATGCATAGATGGCTTCACTGTGTTATCCGTTTGCCTTCCTGATCCTAAGCATAGGTCTCCAATTTTTGTTTTGTGCTTTCTTACCTTACCATCGTTGTTTATTATTATTGTCTTTTCGCATAGGTTTCAGTAGATCCTTAGCAGGTGCGTTTGGGTGTCTGATGAACTATTGTTAGTGGATTTAGTCGAGGTGTCAGACTTTTTTGTGTTGGTCTGGGTTGGTGGTGAGGTTGGTGTGTGGTTTACTTCTGCATTGTTAGTAGGTTGTGTATGGATGTTTGGAGTTTCTTGATCACCATTGTTGGTTGGTCAGTGGATTGGCTGGTCTAACTAGAGTTGCTTTTTCTATAATTGATGATGATATTTGTTTGCGGAAGAGTATAATTACGGAGTCATCAATATTATACTGGCACTGAGGTCTAATGTTTAGAAGCAGTTATGCAAAATAGAATATGTAAGCCCCACAGTGGAAATTGTTATATTGTTGTTTAGGTAGGCGTGGAACCATTTTCATTTCTGTGGGAGTGGTACTGTTGTTTGCAAATTGTTTGTTTATCCACCATTTAAGAATAATTAGTGCCTTTTCATCAGTCCATGCTAGAGAGTCGAAATACCAGATGCATGATTCTGTTGGTGAGTAGACTGGCATTACCCAGTGGCAACCACTAACGTTAAAGGGGAAAAAAAGTAGGTTGTAGGATAAGATTGTTTGGGCCGATGGGCTGTGACTTTGAGCTCATTGGATTGAAAAATATTGAGGTAGTTTTGCCCTACCATCGTAATCGGTGGAAACCCCATTAATTATAGCCTCTATGATGTTGTCGGTTAACCATTTGTTACCTTCTAGGGAACTAATGTCATGTGAAGAGATGTCCAAACCACTATAGTAAAGAGACAGGCGCATTATACACTTTCATGATATATAAATAGGAACGCATTGTTACAATAATTGTTAAATACCGAATTAAATAGCAATCCAATAATGAACGCAATCCAATTTAGTATGATAAAGGATGACTATGCAATCTATGGTTTGTGGTTCGCAGTTTAAATTTATGATTTACTTACAGCTTGAAAATTGCCTTACCTACCTCCTAGGGAGTTCACTCTTATCCAGACAGAGCTGTGTTGGAAGAACAGTTAGCGGTATTCGGTTGTGTAGGTATCATAGCGACCTACAAGCAACTAACTGGCTACTGAGCCGATGAGGTCCAGCTCCAGGATGGAATAATTGCTGTATATGTTAAACCATGTAAATCCAAAACTACTTTGGTTAAATTAACCTTGCAGTTCTTGAAGAAAGCGTGTGGGTGTATTAAGGTACTGGCGATTTTTCTCTTGGTGATTGGCTTCGTTTGATCTCCTCGTGGACGGCTGTTTCTTTACAACTAAACCCTGCAGCTCGGTTTGGTGGTTGGGAATCCGCCAGGTTCGGTAAGAACGGTGGCTCGGACTGGCTTACCGTAAACGCCTTCTTCCCGAACCTTAGGTTGTTGTAATTAAGCGAATGAAGCTGATCGATTTCTGGAAGTGAAAGAGGAAGGGTTTTCTTCTATGTTTCATATAATGCTTCAATGCGATCCCTCCTGTATCTACTACTACTACTACTACTACTAGGATCGGCATGCTGCATTGCAGCTGCATTATTAAGAATGCTGTGCCGGCTTGTCAACAAAATTGCACCGCCACAACTCCCTATCACCCATGACATTTGCTAGATCATCCGCATCTTCAAGGCCAGTGTCCTTTAAGATGTGTCTCAAGAAAGTCATGGGCTGTCCACCATGCTTATTCACTCCATGAGGCTGCCAAAGTACAAGATTATGCACTGGCTGGTCCTCACGGCGAAAGCAATGGCCTGCAAAGTGGAGGCGATTTTGTTCTAGTGTCAAGCTTGGGGGAACCAATGAGACACCTCCAATGTTATATAGTGTCTGGTTGGAGATGTGTGCATTGTACTTGACACAATGAACCCGGCGTAGCATTCTTGTGAATGTGCCATCCAGACATTTGGTGTCCTCATCTGTTAGAGCCCAGCATGGACTCCCGTAGAGGAGTACTGGAACTACTGCTGCTCTAAAAAATCGGACCTTAAGTTTCTGATTAATTCTCGGTGACTTCCAAATCCTGGAAAGCCATTCAAGGCTGCCCATGCCATTTCCCTTACGTATTCGAAGGTCCTCACCTGACTTCCGGATCCATGATCCCAGGTAACAGAAGTCGTCCACATGCTCAAGCATACCATCCTTTGAGCTTATGCTCATCCGATCAGAGACTTGCTGAGGACTTTCAAAGTTAACTGTCAAAATTTTGGTCTTTCTGGAGTTAATAAAAAGACCAACACTAGAAGCAGCATGTTCTAATGAGCTGAGGAGCCATTGGGCTCCCTCTAATGATTCCGAGAGTACTCCTAAGTCATCAGCAAAGTCTAGATCAGTTAGGTACTTGGCAGGAATTCCTCGACTTCTGGAGCCAGTAGGTGGAGCCAGTAGGTTGGCTTTTCCGCCCAGTAAGCAAATTGATCGATTTCCATGCCTGGGATGATTGCCTGCTGTCGTCAGCATCATTGATGGCATCAACCTGTTGGTTTATTAGCTCCTGTAGATTAACAGAGTACTGCCTGTTCAGGGACCTAGATGCAGCCTTAACTGCATTCTTGGCCGCTGTAGTCTGTTTGAGTCGGGACTCTTTCTGCGCCTTATGAAGGTCATTTCGGCACTTCTGAATTTTGTTGTCAGTCCTGGGGGCCCTTTTCCTGTTTCGAGGGTATACAGGAATTGTTTCTGCAGCGGCTAACTTACCTGCTTCTGTAAAGGCAGTATAGCCCTCACAGTGATCTGCCACCTCAGAGGCAAGAGCCTCATACCTGTTGCTCAGCTGTAGTTTGAAGCTGGATCTCACACTTGGCTGTTGCAACAGAGAGGACCAGTCATGCCGCGGCAAGGCAGATTTAGTTGTTCTGCTAGCACGCAGACTAAGTCTTACCTTGGCCACAATAAGGCGGTGATCACTGGAGAAGATTCGAAGTGTAAATGCACTACAGTCTTGTATAGAGCTCCTGTATTTCCTACAAAACAGAATATGGTCTATCTGGGACTTGTGACCACTGGGTCCACTATGAGTCCATAGCTTTCCAGTTCGCTTCTTGAACTGTGTTCCAGCCGAAAACAATCCATTTCCAGAGATAAAATCATGAAGATGGACAGAATTTCGGTTAACACTATTGCTATAGACCCAGGGCGATGTAGGTGATTGATGCAGACTTGCATTAAAGTCTCCCAGGAATGTTAAGAATGCATGCTGATCCACTCCATCAGTAGCTGCTTGTAGATTGTGGTAGAAATTTTCTACCTCCTCTACAGGGGCAACACTAGTTGGAGAGTAGCACACAATCAGAACCACCTTAGGAAACTTCTTAGCCAGTCTTCCAGAACATAAGAAGTGGCAACGGATGATGCGGTTAGAGATTTGGTCTATTTTGTCCAATGCTGCATGTGCAGTTGGATTCATCAATAGACCAATTCCACCATTGCCACTATCATCTGCTGACGCGAGGGCGAGTTGCCAACCCCCCCCCCCCCCCCCCCCCCCATGTCCTTAATCAGAACCTCATCAGTCTGTCCAGTCTGCATTCGGTGCTCTTGAACACCCACTGCGCTAAGAGAAAGCTTATCTGCCAAGGCAGTCAGCTCACCTTGTCGCATTGGGGACCCGAGTGTTAGGGTGTTTACTGAGGCTAGTCTGGAGACTTGCCTCAGATTCACCAATGGCTTTGTTGGTCGGGGTGGAACATGAGAGTAGCCTCCAACTCCAGAATCCCTCTCCCCATCACAATCTGGCCTCCCTGATGACCCAGGGTTTGGGCCAGAAAGGTAATCAGGAAAGGGACTCAAAGAATTGTTAGCTGCTCTCCCTCCAGTAGGGGGTGAGACAGGCAGCTGGTCAGGAGTAAACTGACGCCTGTGAGGCCAATTGTGTCCGGTAATTCCACTGGCCTCTAGTGGCCGGACCTCCGTATTACTAATGTAATCCATAGTGGGGGTTGGGGGGTGCTTTTTTGCCGAGTTAGCTCTCGGGGCTAATACCACACCCTGGTTTGCCATTCCACAGGGTGGGTGTCGCAATGGAGTCAGATATGAGGCCCATCACCCATATCTACTCTGGCGCACATGACCCACCATTGGCTGTTGCAGCTCATCTGCTGGGTCATGCCCTGTACCCTTGCTGCCAGGTGCAGGTCGCAGTGAAGTGCTCTCAGAGAGGACATGAGAACACTCTACTCTTGACCAGCCATTGGTAGATCACCATCTGCCTGGTCAGGCCATATACACCTGCATCCAAGTATATTGGCCCTTAATCCAGGACCAATGGCGTCCTTATACCAGAACGAAGGGGGTCCTAATTACAGGACCAGATTTGCCCTAGTAAGAGGGTCTATGCAGCTACAGGTGGCACCTCCTTTATGCTGCATGGAGGTGGCAAGTTTTCTTGATCAATGACCTAGAATACCTGACCTGACCTGTCTCTGGTTCAACTGTCAACCGACCCCGCCTGAGAAGGCAACGGCCCAGTAGGTTTAGAGATATCTCAGTGCCCAGTGTCGCAGTTATCCTTGTCAGCCCCTTCGACTCCTATAGGTTGGTTGATATCGTATCGATCGGGCAGGTTGATATCGTATCGATCAGGAGGGTTGATATCGTATCAATCGGGCAGTAGGCCTAAAGTCAGTCTGCAACTCTAGCTAATTTCCTAGGTTAAGTCTCAATTTTTAAATTTAATACAGAAGTTTTATTTAATTTATTCAATAATGCACTATATATATTTTTTGCAGTGATTTCTGGAAAGATAATATTGCGGTAAGTAAAATAGTAAGTTTAAATTTCACCATATAATTAATTCTCAGTGGTTAGGAATTAGTATAGTAGTGATGTAAATTAGGATTAAGGTGATCGTGAAATATTTCTATTATAGAAAGTTATAAAAGACGAAACGTTCTAGCAAACAAATCAAGAAGACGAGTTTCTGCAGTCTGCACTAAATAATGGTTGTAGCAATTGCAACTCCCTTTGTATAGTTAATAATTATTTACATACTTGTGTGTAAAGTAGCACTTTACAGTGTGATGATCCGAGTGCTTTGTTACACGAAAGAACGTTAGTGAGTGAGTGAAAATAAAGCCACGAGGATCAGAACACTGTAAAGTACTTTGCAACAAGTAGGTATGTAGTTTTATTCCAAAATTTTAACATTACGAAATGATTGTACATATACATTATAAGTGATAGAAACTGCACTAATTATATTAGTTGCTGTATAAATAAATGTAAAAATGACATAAATTATGTTATAAATAAGTTAGCTTATATTTATGGTGGCGTTTGGTACAGTATTATTATATTGAGAATGTATTATATCTAGAAAACGGATATAGAGTTAAAGTTGATGGAGTTTGAATGCAGTTTGGAAATGTTGAGACACATAGTTTGGTCGACTCTGGCTAAGGTTCAACCAACACAAGTACTCAAGATGTTCCACGGACTGGATTGGACGGCTATGTATCTCCATGGACACATACACTACCTGGCATGCACGCCAGTAAAGGAATTCCAGGTGATTGGCACCATCTGGCGCCGGTACTAGGGGAGGGGGGTAGGGGAGAGTGTGTAAGGAGGAGTTGGATAGCTACTGTAACCTGTCTATGTTCCATGTTTCGTGTTTCACGTACTCTTACTTTTTTCTCCAGTGAATGAATGAAAAATGACTTTATTAGCTACTTAGAGATAGGTATTGACTTAAATATAGACCTACAAACATGTGTGATATACCAGGTGCCATAAATATGGTAGCCCAAATCCGATCAGATCTGTCGACCTCAAAAACTCTTCTACCCATAAAAATTCCCGTTATATATCGTTACACTATTATTGCTTTTAAACTGAAACCAATAAATAAGTTATAACTAAAATCAAAACAGCTGGATGACAGCTGGTGATTTCGGAATTATTTTTTGTTTTATGCTAGTCTGATTGACTCGACTAGACATAATTTTAACCATTTTATCGTTCTAGTTCCCGGATTGGCCAGACTATATTATTTTACATTATTGTTTGATAAATCTCCCGACTTGTAGGTTATAAAGTCAATGAGGATGGACGACGGGCGATGCGTGTCCAGACCGCTCATAGACCACAAACACATGGGTGTCCGCAAGAAAGCCCAAATAGCGCCTGATGGCAATCAACTGATACAGCCGATATTCTTCGAGGTATGCATGGTAACGTCAACCAGTTAAGCGCTGCTAAAACCCCCTGATATTATCTGTACTGGCTAGTATTATCTCTCACCCTTGCTACACGATTTAGTACAATGGAGACGATGGATATATCCTTGAGATCATATTATTTTTTGTTACTTCAGAGAACTCAATCCGCTTATGTTAGGAATATTTTTCAAAACAAACAGCAACATGTAACAAAACTTTAACAGTTAGTAATTTGAATATTTTTTTCACACAGAAATGTGATGATAATTCTCTGATGGCATTCAGAATAGAAGGAAATAACTACGTATTCCGCAACTATTCCATGGTGGACGCTACGGATGGGCCGAAAGGGGTGGACGCTATGGAAGGGCTGAAAGGGGTGGACGCTATGGAAGGGCTGAAAGGGTCGAAGGATTGGCCAGTTTACTTGGGTAACCCTGGCGATCGTGTTGCCACAAACGTGATTTTTTGCGTCTTAATTTACCTATTTTTTATATGTTTTTTGATCTGAAATATTATTTTATATATAATATATGTTTTCTGGCTTAAGATACAGTATTTTTATCCGGCTAAATTTGTTTCTTTCCCTTTTTGCTCTAAAATTCAAAGTTCTCAGTTGCATCCATTTATTCAACAGCAAGCCAGTTAAGACGGTATTTTACTTATATTACTACCATAATCTCAATTATAATATGAATATTAATATTGGTGGAGTAGGAATTATGCAACGCCCATTTGCACTTAAGACCCTAAAAAACATCGAATCTATAAATTTCAGGGTTATGAGCGCAACATTTGATGGAAATCCCAAGACAACAGTTATATGTTGCTACAGTCCAACCAATGCCTCAGAGCCAGAACAAGCAGTCATGTTTTATGAAGATCTGACTGGACTTATGAAGGACATTCCGAAACACAATGTTAGTCATTGCTGGTGACCTGAATGCGCAAATTGGCCCAGAAGACATCAAGGGTTACACCTATATCACCAGTTCTAACTTTTGGACCTAATGGGAGAATGTAAATTGAAGCCCTCGGGGCAACAACATGTTATGTACAAAAATGACGTTTTGAGTAAATCGACTTTAAAGATTTTTTTTGATAAGATTTTTATATTCTACTTTTCACAATGACTATGGACCTGATATTACTATGTAATGCATATTGATGGATTATTTCACTATAAGGTAGCATTTGTAGCTTAACGTAAAAACTTTCTAAAATCCGACGCATTTTGATTAAATTACAGTAATGTAATATGTGTCCTAAATTACAGATAATTTTTATACTGTATTTAGGATTGAAGTAATATTTTAGTACCACATATTTTTTCTATACATATGGCTGACTGCCTGATTATTATTGTTACTATCCAACTACAGAAGGACGTGTCGTTTGCCTTGTTCTGGCTTTCAGTCATTTACATACACAGACTGTGTCTGTCTGTGTTATACTTACCGGTACCGTGATCTGGTGCCTTATACCGTTAATTATTATGTACTGAACTATAATTATCATATTTACCTAAATGCTAATCAGTTTATTATTGTTATTAAGTAAGAAAGATTTTAAAACAATGAAAAAGAACAGTTTTTACAGAACCGGCCTGGATTTCGCACATTGGTGCCTGGACCCCAGGTTGGAATTTATGTAGAGTTTGCTCAACATGTGTGGCGCGGATTAAGGATCCTGGCGCGTAGATACAGGGGCGTGTGGCGCGCATTAAGGATCCTGGCGCGTAGTGACAGGGGCGTGTGGCGCGCATTGAGGATCCTGGCGGTCCTGGCGCGAATATGGATGTAGGGTTAGGGTACGGTAGGACAGTAGGATGTAGCGTAGCAGTGCACTGCTGCACTGGCAACATCTCCCACTCTACAGCTCTATTTGAAATTATTCCATAGGTTCAAAAAGATTGAAAAATGTCCGCTCGCTTCGCTCGCGTTTGTACTATAGACCTAAGCCTACTCTTAGCACTGTCTGGCTGTGGACAAATGGAAACGGACAGATTGAGCATGACCATTATGTATTAAAAACATGACCATGATGACTTGTTTCAAAAGTTTTTCAATTGTCAGATTCTTCAAAACAATAAAACCATGACAGCCTGCATGGCATGATTCAGCAGAATTTCCGTGCTCGCTACGTTCGCCAGCTCACAATTTAATGACACCTGTATTTGAAAACAGTCGGTTTGCCTACTTTAAATGATGAAATGTTAACATTTTCGTGCTCGCTACGCTCGCATCTTGATTCTTGATCGCATCTACATTTAAAAACAGTCAGTTGACGTTGACCTACCACCTACTACTACTACTACAGCCAGACAGCAGTACAGTACCGGTACTATCTGACTATTACTGTCAGATGTATTTATGTTAACATAATTGGAAAATTTCCTTGCTCGCTACGCTCGCATTTTAATGTTAAAATACTGTCAGACTGTAGGGCTACACAGCATTATAAACTGATAAATTATTACAATTCAGCAATTACTGCAAAATTTCATAGTCAATTGTTGGCTTGGCGCGCATTGGATATCATGGCTGGCCATTATAAAACTGATAAATTATTACAATTCAGCAATTACTGCAAAATTTCATAGTCAATTGTTGGCTTGGCGCGCATTGGATATCATGGCTGGCGCGATTTTCGTTTAACCAGAACGTGTGTGGCGCGCTTTTTGTCAGTATTCCATATAGGCCTGGACCACTGTACTGCTGTAATGTTGGTGTACCTGTAAAGCCAGAAAGCTGAAGACTGGGCATACCGGTACTAACTGACCAACAGCCTACCATTATCGTACCGTCTACCGTTTTGCGTAATCAGCCAGTGTGCCCGTGGTAATACTGAATACAGTAATACCGGACATCGGACTGTCGGATGATAACCCTATCTGTCATCTGTCAATTTATTTACCATCCGTATGCTGGAATAAGACCAAACTGATGGAATCAAAGTCGGTACTTATTGTTGAAACTGTACTACATTACTGGTAGGCCTATTTCTTCTTGCCGCTCATTACCGGCTGCATAAACTGCAGTCTGGCAGTGAACTGAACTATAATGCTGCTATACCGGTATCAAATTCTGAAGTTTACGAATTGCGAAATTTTAAATTCCTAAATTTATCACCATCACTAACTATAATATACATACCGGTATGCATTGCAAAAGTGCCCGACTGATATGCCTACTGGAATAATGAATATTGAATACCGGTATGCAGTACCAGTATAATATAAATAATATTTTAATTTATAAACACAACGCAATTTACTGAGCCATTATCTGATTATTATTCTATGATAGGCCTATAGCCTAAACTAAATCTCAATGGCTGAAACTTTAGCTAAACTAAAGAGCAAACGCGGTGGTCACCGTGCCATGGTGACTAAGTTGTTAGATGAGCTATATCCTTTATTGTTTGTTGATGCTGATGCAAAGATAGCTATCGAAAACCCTGATGTAGATCACATTATCGATGTTACTACATCATTGCGAGACCAACAATCTAAGATTCTAGATTTAAATGAACACATTTTAAGCCTAGTCCCCACTGAGACTGAGGTAGTTTCAGAAATCGACAAAAAATTTCGAGATGACCGTCGAATGTCATCAGCACTCCGTATAGTTGATACTTTCCTTAATCCAAGTCCTCCCAAATGCAAAGGACGTAATGACAGATCATCCAATCATGATTCATCTATGCTTAATGATAATCAAATTGGTCGAGTTAGACAGCAAAAGCTACCAAGTTTAAAGTTGCCAACATTTTCTGGCAACCCTATAGACTGGCCCAATTTTTGGGACAGATTTGTTGATGCTGTAGATAAACACCAAGATATTGCTGGTGCTACAAAATTCACATATCTGGAAGGACAACTAATTGGTGAAGCTGCGCGCTTAGTTGATAACTTCCAACGCACAAATGAAGACTATAACGAAGCTGTAATGTTGTTAAAGAATACTTATGGTAGAAAAGAAGTTATACTTCGTGCACGTTTAAATACAATATTTGACCTGTCATCACCTAAACCTACAGTAGCTGATCTAGCATTATTCCGTGCCACTTATGAAGCACAAGTCCGTGGTATAAAGGCATTGGGTTATAACATTGATGATGCTGGTTACGTTTATGCAGAACTTATTGTACGCAAACTTCCGGCTAAAATTCGCAGCAACATTAATCGTGCTGCGAAATCAACACATTGGTCATTAGACGACTTACGTGTTGCACTTAGGGAGGAGATTGAGCAACTACATGCTGCTCAGTCATCAGCACCACATACTTGTAGTTCAAATTTACTTGGTCGTTCTAGTGCAGATCACAAATCTCAGGTGAATTCAACTTTTCACCATCCTTCCAGTACTGGGTCAAGTACTGCAGGTTCATGGTTACTGCTACCAATGATACAGCTCCTTCTAAACAAGGTGGTAGTAATATAGTCCTACCTACCTGTTTCTTATGCAGAAGTTCACATTTCGCAAATAAATGTGACCGCTATTCAACAGCTGAGCTGAGACATGCTCGTGCTAAAGAGCTCAATGCTTGTACTAATTGTTTAAAGCCTGGACATACTGCTAGTAGATGTCCAAGTAAATATAGTTGTAGTATATGTCATAAACGACATCACACAGCGCTTCACTTTAAACGTTGTACAACCAATATAAAATCAGGAGAATCTCAGATGACTGCTTCAACTATAGCATCAGGTGTTTCATCTGCTTTACTTTTCTCGGCTATTGCGCCAATCATAGTTGGAACTTCAACAAGAGATGGTCCTCCTGGTACCCATGAAGTAAGGGCATTACTAGACCCTGGTTCACAACGTTCATTTATATTGCGACAAATAGCAAATGCACTTAATTTATGCACCTCTCGGTGCATTCTGATGTCTATTGATGGCATAAATGGGCCAGGTACAGAAGTCTACTATGACATTGTACAATTCAGCGTGGCTACATCTGACGGTCCAGTCCTGGTTAATGCACTTGTAGTGGACACACTTCCACATCGTTTACATACCACTGGTAGGGACGAACTTATTGAAACCCTTAAGCTCCAAGGTTTCTCCTTGGCTGATCCACGAGGAGGAGATGATATTCCAGATCTAGGTCTGCTGATTGGTGTAGATCATTTTTTCTCATTTATTTATGCAAAATAAATCTATGATGGTTTATATTGTATACCTTCGAATTTAGGGGATATTATAGCTGGTTGTCTACCCACCAGCGAATCTATAAAAAGTGCTTCAAATACACTATGTAGTTTTACCTCAACTTCAGACATTGGACCTGAAGAGCATACCAACCCCGAAATGAATGTAGAGATTGCCTTCGATCGAATTTGGAGTCTAGATGCAATTGGCATAAATTATGAAGACCCAGATCTATTGCATGAAGCAACTATTCTTAATTTTGAGCAATCTATACGATTTGAAAATGGTCATTATGTAGTAAAGTTCCCATGGCGACCTGATACCCCAGTTCTGCCTACAAATATACAGTTAGCTCGCAAGCGTTTATATGGTACATTGTCCAAACTCAGGAAAACACCTGAACTCCTACGTTGTTATCATAATGTGATTATGAATCAACTAGAACGTGGATTTATTGAGAAGGTACCACTAGATTCTATCAATTTATCAAATAATGTTCATCAAGTACATTACCTTGCTCATCATGGGGTCTTGAAGCCAACATCTTCTACAACCCCATTAAGAGTTGTCTTTGACTGTTCTGCACGCTCAGGACCACATAAACCGAGTCTTAATGACTGCCTATATACTGGTCCATCATTGAGTCAAATGCTGGTATCATTATTAATGTAAATTCGCTGTAATAAATGGGCGTCAGTAGCTGATATAGAGAAAGCATTCCTCCAGATTGGAGTTGAAGAAGTTGATCGTAATGTTACTCGATTCTTTTGGCCCAGTAATCCAGAAGATGAGTCTAGCCCATGGGATGTTTACAGATTCCGTGTAGTGTTGTTTGGGGCTACATGCTCTCAATTTCTACTCAACGCAACAATACGACACCATGTGAAATCTACTCTAATAAAATCAAATGATGAAATCACTTTAGCCAAACGTATTATTGACAATATCTATGTAGATAACCTTCAGGCTACTGATGAAAGCGAAGACAGTTTGATATCTTATTATCGCAAATGCTGCGATGTTCTCATTGCTGGTGGATTCCCATTAAAACAATGGGTCACTAATTCACCTAAATTACAACAAATTATCGACAAAGATAACAATGGTCCCAAAGTCACAAATACTACTATATCCTTATTTGGGTTATTATGGGATACAAATACTGATGTTATTGGATTTCCCACCCTAGACATTGTTTCTCCAGATATTGTTACAAAACATGTTGTTTTGTGCTTGACTTCTAAGTTATATGATCCTAATTGATGGTTATTTCCAGTAACAATCCGATCACGTATGTTCCTCCAACAGTTGTGGCAACGTGGATTGTCATGGAAGGAACCCATTCCTCTCAATCTTGTAGTTTCATTCGAAGTACCTCAATGACTACCTTTAGGACTCAGTTCCAAATTACATGTGTTTTGTGATGCTTCCATTAATGCTTATGGTGCGGTCGTTTAAGCAGTTCAATCGGAACAATCCGAGTTAGTGATGGCTAAGGGACGAGTCGCACCCTTACTACCTCTAACATCAGAATCTCCTCAAAAGAAGAAGAAGACTAAATTATCACTTCCTCAACTCGAGTTGACCGCATTAACAGTTGGTGCTCGGCTCATTCGTTATGTTGCTGATACACTATCTCATCAACTACCAAATTGTCGTCTGTGGGTGTGGTCTGACAGCCAAATCGCATTATATTGGGTCAAATCTAAAGGCATTATTAATCCTTATGTTCGTCGTCGAGTTGAAGAGATACATAGCATTCTACCAAATGCAGACTTTCGATACGTTTCAACGAATGACAATCCCTCAGATATGTTATCCAGGGGAATAAAGGCGAAGATACTTCTGAAATCCGATTTATGGCGACATGGTCCCAATTGGCTAACGTCATCTGATTGGCCTAAACAATCTCATGTAAACTACAATTATATTAATCAACCACAAATAAATACATTGTGTCCAACAGTTGAATCCATATTATTTGTTCCAGAGCAACTGATAGACATTTCCAAATTCAGCAATTATGATAAACTACTTCGAGTGACAGCATATGTATTTATATTTATTCGCAAACTCAAATATAGAGTAAATTTGCGCAAGTCCATTAATGAACATAGTCAAATAGTAAATGATAATGTCAGAGATACTATAAATTCCAATGATATTAAAACTGCCAAGTTGTATTTAATTAAATACATACAACAAACTTGTTATCCTGATGTATAGCGTTGTCTTTTGAATGATAAGAGCAAGTCCCGCTCTCCTGCTATAATAAAACAGTTATGTTTGATTCTAGTAGATGGTATTATCCGATGTGCTGGAAGAATACAATATTCCGATCTACCATGGAATACTCAGCAACCTATCCTACTTTATCCTGACCATGTATTTACCCGACTACTGATTTCATACGCCCATGAACGTATTTGTCATTCCGGTATTGGCGACACTGTCACTTACCTTAGACAGAATTGGTGGATCCCTAGAATTCGACAAATCGTTAAATCCATATGTCGTAAATGTATTACTTGCAAACGTCTCAGAGGTCTCCCATACTCAACACCTCGTCCACCTCCATTACCTAGCTTTAGAGTTAATAAAACGAGACCATTTGAAACTACTGGTGTAGACTATACTGGTAGACTCATTGTAATAGATTGTAATGAACAAGTTAAAGTTTATATTGTCTTGTTTACTTGTGCGACTTCACGCGCTGTACATCTGGAAATAGCAAAAGATGCCAGTGCGGAATCTTTCCTTTTTGCATTTCGACGTTTTATTGGGCGACGTTCTACTCCTTCTTTGATACTAAGCGATAATGCAACTAACTTCACTGCTGCAAATGATATTATAAAAGCTATACAGGATGATCCAGGTGTACGTGATTACCTACTTAATCAGAGGACTATTTGGAAGACGATCCCACCAGCTAGTCCTTGGTATGGAGGCTTCTGGGAAAGACTAATCAAAATGGTAAAGGATATTTTGAAAAAGATATTGGGACGTGCCTTGATTTCATTGGAGGAGCTCCAGACTGTCATTATTGAAATTGAAGCTATTTTAAATGACCGGCCACTGACCTACGTGTCTTCTAACATTGATGACCTCAATCCCATTACACCCTCGACATTAATGGTTGGGTATCGTATTACCACATTGCCAAATCGAATTATCGAGCGAGATGATCTCGATGATCCAGACTTTGTACCACATTCGACACTGAATCGCCGTCAATTGTACATACAAAACTTATTGCAAGCGTTTCAAAATCGCTGGTCCCACGAATATCTCACTGCATTGCGCGAGTACCATCGATGGGACAACCCATTTCCAACCACACAAATTCGTTTAAATGACATCGTACAAATACATAATCCGCATTTACCACGTTCTAAATGGTCCCTTGGTCGTGTGATCACCTTACACCCCGGTAAGGATGGATGGGTACGATCTGTCGTCCTACGTACACAGTTAGGAACACTAGTACGCCCTGTACGGAAGTTGTATCCTCTAGAAACAGACAATATTGAACTCGGCCCCCTTGATCAAACAACTACCGGCACTCTCGTTCAACCAGAGCGTCTACAACGCCAGGCGGCTACTGAAGCCCAACAACGAATCACTACGATATGCAATGAATCTGAGTCTGAGAGTGAAAGTAGTATATGATTGATTATCCCGTTGAGAAATATTTTATAACCAAATATTATTTTGTTACATTATATGGTTCATTTCGTTTTGCATGTTATTTCAACAAAGGCTATATATATATATATAATTTGAAAATATTAATTTTTATAGAGCCTAATTATTTAGCTAGAAGCGTTTATTTGTTCGGTGGCGGGAGTATGTCCTAAATTACAGATAATTTTTATACTGTATTTAGGATTGAAGTAATATTTTAGTACCACATATTTTTTCTATACATATGGCTGACAGCCTGATTATTATTGTTACTATCCAACTACAGAAGGACGTATCGTTGCCTTGTTCTGGCTTTCAGTCATCTACATACACAGACTGTGTCTGTCTGTGTTATACTTACCGGTACCGTGATCTGGTGCCTTATACCGTTAATTATTATGTACTCAACTATAATTATCATATTTACCTAAATGCTAATCAGTTTATTATTGTTATTAAGTAAGAAAGATTTTAAAACAATGAAAAAGAACAGTTTTTACAGAACCGGCCTGGATTTCGCACAATATGCCTATTCATATTGGTACACATAAACCCATAGGTAACTCTATTGGCGCAGTGGTCAGATGGTTAAGGCGTTGGTTACATTACAAGTAGGTTACGAGTTCGAATCCCGATCGGGAATTTGCATTTTTGGGCTATTTATTTTCGCTTTGATTAAATTAGATAAGCTAATGAGGTGTGTACAACATGTGGAACGATGAGTTGGCCCAATCATAGGGCATAAAACATCTTATTGCTCCAATGTGAGGCCATGGAATGCTCTGGAAGGTTCTAGCGGATTCTATGTCCCAGATTTGCTATATAAGGGCTGGTTTGCCTTCGGTTATCACTCCACTCCATTCACATTATGTTATCATTCTTATCTCCTAGTTATTATACATACTCTTAGTATCATTAGGATAACATTTTAGTTATCACTCTTCTGAGAATTATGTAAATTTGGTAAATAAATCTTTTGTAAATTACGTAAATATACTGCAAACTTTGAACATGTATATTTATCTTTGCGCACCACTGGGACAGCCAAGCATTTGGAAGATGGCAGCCTAGACCGTTAGGCCGTCAGCAACGCAGGGAAGATGTCTACAACACGCTAGCACCCACATTAGATTAGCCCGCGCACCCCCTTCGCCCCTTCGAAATACTCCACCTTTGCTATGCAGCGCCCGATTCAGAGGAAGGTAAGACTTTGTTTGACGCCCTTGCCCGCCGTAAGACCAATAGATCAGGGTAAGCGTGACGCCGTCCTGGGACACTGCAAAATTTAGGATCAAATAGCCAGACTACAGACAGGAACCTGTACTACAGGTCCCCGGATTAACCTGTATTCCCTACAGGTGTGAACCATTGCTGTTTGTCAGTACGCAAGTACACATTAGGTACAGACAGCATACGTTCCATAATTTAGTGACTTGCGATACTGACAGTTCGGTACCAGTTTCATACGTTTACATTCATACGTTTATACATTTAGTACCCCCCCCCCCCCCCCCCCTGCCTGAACCCAAGTTATTTGATCAGGCAAGGAGCATTTCTGCTACCAGCACTCGCTTGGCCTAGGGAGGTTTATTAATATCCTACCGCGCCTTGCCACGTACTGATAGGTATTGCTGTTAACAACCGCGGCAACAAAATTCTAGAATCAAATTGTATACCAGATCAGCTAACGTACGGTAGCAATTAACCCCTATTTCTTATCTTACAACCAGAATCTGGTATTTGTGCCGATCACGGGTGTAGTTACTAACACCGTAATTGCCCTGTTGAGTTGTGGATAGGAAGGAGAGAGCTTTGATGTCATTTGTATAAAGTATAAAGTTCTACAGAGCGCGACTAGCTTATTTTTGTAGCTCGCGCACGGTATTGTTTCGGTCAGAAAATCACTTCCTACTGCGCAATAAAGAACCAAATCTATTAATGTTCGCGCTTTTAGACCTTTAGCAGTTTAACCTGCCAATTTTAGCTGTCCTCTTGTTTATAAATCGACTTTAGCCCTTACCAATTACCTGGTGTACTGAAGTTACATCTGCCGAAGCCAGTCCGTGCGCGGCGTATGACCCACGGTGTGGGAGACTGGATTCGGATTCCTTGGGAAGTATTGCAGTGTAGACCTACTGTATTATTCGATTGATCGCTACTATATAATTTCTGACAACTATATTCACTTTCGGGGAAATATTAATAGTTCATTTAGGACGTGGCGCTTTAAGTATAAAAACAGAGTTATGACTTATACTAATCACAACTAGATGGCCACAGAGTTTCGTAAATAGCGCATTCTTTAGGAGATGCTTTATTAACCTTCACACTACTTCACACGACTTTACACTACTTCGCACTAATTTGCCGACCGTCACTGAATTTGATCATATATAAGGAGGATTGCAACTGACACACGTAGGGATTATGAAATAGCATTTAATTCACACAAAACCACTGTAATTTAAGTCGCAGTTGCTACCGGTAGACTCGTTTCCTCTTACCTCAGTAATCAAGAAGATTGAGGGGTTTATGATTATTTATCGGTATTCTCCAAATATAACATCAACATCCATTAATATAACAACAATTAATACTATAAAACAGAAGTAAAAAAGTGCGGTGAAATGAGTTAAGTAAGTCAGTTATATGCAGTCAGGGGTGAGTTGAGATAGAGAGAGAGAGAGTTAATAGATTTACGTTCTTATAACCAAAGCCATCTGATGTTTCCTTGCCAAAGTCTGAAACTTCCGTACAGAAGCACAGAATTCTGAGTTGTTCTAATTCTCAGAAAATAATAAAAAGACCATAATGCATTGCACGAGTTTCTTAGATAGGTTTCTGTTAGCCGTAAAGTGAAAATTGCTCTGATTGGCTGAATAAGACTGTAAGGGTCCAGTAGTATACCGCTTACCAGATCCTAGTAACGATGTATCTTACTATGAGACTCTAGTAATGTATACGGGCTTGTACAGTATCTGACAACAAATCCCAGTCCAGGATATCTAAACAAACAGATATAGTACACAAACGACTACTGGCGAGGAACAGAGCCTTGTATCTATTCTATGTACGTGAGCGGGTCTAATGCCTACGTACTAGACAGAAGGATACCTGTCCTCTAACCGGTGAGGCAGATGTACAGTTACAGTAACAGACCAAACTCACGGGAAAACAATCCCCGCGCAGCGAATCCTAACTATCACTGACAGTCCTAAATACAGTAACTTGCCGCGGTGTGATTTATATGGTTTATATACGAACTAGGTGGTTAACAGACCTAGTGTAACAATGCTGATCATCCCTGTCGAAATCAGCCTAAAGGTCGTGCCTAAATGTAACAATAACTGATCCCCCTGTACGAAATCAGTCTAAAAGGTCAGGCCTAAATGTAACAATACCGTTGTCCAGACAAACAACAGTTTAATAACGAAAGTGAAATACTCCTTATCTTGCCGCAATCAAATCAGATCCTAATTTTACAAATACAGATAATTTCCACCTAACGTAATGTATAGTACGCTATAGCTAGTAGAACTTTAAGGGCGATATGTTTTAGGGCGTGTGTGTGTGGGTGTGTTACAAATAAAACAATTTCGTGTAATTCCTTTTACTAGGTTTTAGTGATTTTCTGACTAAAATGATACCGTGCGCTAGCTACTAAAATAAACTAGTCGCGTTTGTAGAACTTTATACTCACGAATGACGTCAAAGCTCTCTCCTTCCTATCCACAACCCAATGGGCAACCACAGTGTTAGTAACTACACCCGTGATCGGCACTAATACCAGATTCTGGTTGTAAGATAAGAATAGGGGTTAATCGCTACCGTACGTTAGCTGATCTGGTATACTAATTTAATTCTAGAACTTTGTTGCTGCGGTAGTTAGCAGCAATACCTATCAGTACGTGGCAAGGCGCGGTAGGATATTAATAAACCTCCCTAGGCCAAGCAGTGTGCCGGTAGCAGAAATGCTCCTTGCCTGATCAAATAGCTAACTCCAGACAGGGGGGGGGGGGGGGGGGTACTAATGTACGTTCTACAAAGCGAACCGGTACCAAACAGTCAGTGCTATGAATCACTAAATTATGGAACGTATGCTGTCCGTACCTAATATGTACTCGCGTACTGACGAATGGCAATAGTTCGCACCTGTAGGAAGTACAGGTTAACCCAGGGATTCGTAGGACTGACAAGAGGGGGGGGGTTGTCTGGATATAATTATTTGATCCTAAATTTGCGGCGTCCAGTGCGGTGTCACGCTTACCCTGATCTATAGGTCTTACGGCGGGCAAGGGCGTCGAACAAAGTCTTACCTTTCTCACAAAGCGGGCGCTGCATGGCAAGTTGAGCATTTCAAAGGGCAAAGGGGGTGCGCGGTCAATCCAAATGTGGGCGCTAGCGTGTTGTGGACATCTCTTCCCTGCGTTGCTTACGGCCTAACGGTCTAGGCTGCCATCTCCCTGGTGTTCGGCTGTCCCGAAGTCGGACCAAAAGAAAACATGTCAGGAAATTGCAGTATATTTACAGTTTTACAAAGGATTTATCAAAGTAAGTTTCAACAAGAAACCGAATAAACTAATTTTTACAAGAATAAAATGATAGAGTAACGTTATACAAAATCATAACGAAGTGCGGAGTGTGTGTAACAAGAAGTGATAACCGAAGGCAAACCGGCCTTTTATACTAGAAATTGCACATGGAAACCAAACAGAATTTTCCACAGCTTCACATTTGAACCATAAAGTGTTTCGTGCCCTATGATTGGCCCAGCTCATCGTTCAACGCAGTACGGCCCTTACACTAATCTGGGACATGGAATCCTAACAGAATTTTCCACTGCCTCACATTTGAGCAATAAGGTAATTTATGCCCTATGATTGGCCTGGCTCATTATCCGCTACGTTGTACGCCTCTCATTGGCCTACCAATTAGCACCTAAACGAAAATAAATGGCCCCAAAATACAAATTTCCCGACTGGGATTCGAACTCGTAACCTATGTAATGTAACCAACGCCTTAACCATCTGACCACTACGCCACGAGAGTATCTAAGGGTTTTATGTGTACAAATATAAATAGGCATATTACATTACTGTAACTTAATCAAAATACGTCGGATTTTCAAAAGTTTTACGCTAAAGTTAAACTACAAATGCTACCTTATAGTGAAATAATTCATCA
>JAUCBJ010003060.1:0-15242 GCA_032718475.1 Nemertoderma westbladi | reverse complement strand
TTTTCTTTCATTAATTTAGTGATATAAATTATTAATAAGTTAGTGAGCGAAAGCTTATTTATTTCCACTTTAGTTCACCAATTTTAGAGGCGAATTTTATATTTCTGGGCAATTCCACGGTGTCAGCGTTACGGAAATTGTCGATTTTTGAATGTTTTCTTTAAAATTGCGAAAAACTTGAATTTTTTACATTAGATTACGTTGAATATAATGAGACAATATTTTATATTTTTGAATGGAATACATTTCGCACTAAAATTTGGCAATATTTAACAATCTTTTCTGGCTTTATTTTTTGCTTTGGGATGTAATTCTGAAAACCGGTTTAAATTTCACAAACAATTGCCAGAGATATTATCGAAATACAAAGGCAATTATTGAATAGCCGCCAAGTTGACTATATCTCAAGAACCAATCACTCAATCGCATTCTCGAGAAGTCCTCTATCTCAAGTACCATTGACAATATCCAACAATTTATTATTTCGAAGGTGTCTACACCCACTAACATTAGAACATTCTATGATTATATAATATAGAACATCAAATACTTGTACTTTTATTATAATATAGTAAACATTATGAAACATAGCTTATAATGTTCAAGTACTATCTCTACTACTACTACTAGGATCGGCATGCTGCATTGCAGCTGCATTTTTAAGAATGCTGTGCCGGCTTATCGACAAAATTGCACCGCCACAACCCCCTATCACCCATGAAATTTGCTAGATCATCCGCATCTTCAAGGCCAGTGTCCTTTAAGATGCGTCTCAAGAAAGTCATGGGCTGTCCACCATGCTTATTCACTCCATGGGGCTGCCAAAGCACATGATTATGCACTTGCCGGTCCTCACGGCGAAAGCAATGCCCTGCAAAGCGGAGGCGGCTTTGTACTAGTGTCAATCTTGGGGGAACCAATAAGACACCTCCAATGTTATATAGTGTCTGGATGGAGATGTGTACATTGTAATGTTCAAGTTCTTTTTACAAAATGTAAAAATGTAAAAATGATATGAATAAGAGAGTACAGTATATGGTTGCTATATTTTTACTCGCGATATTTTTTCTTTCTATATTTCTTTTATTGTATTTCGAAACTTTATAAATTCTATATTCATTCTTAAAAATGCAGCCTGCAATGCAGCATGCCGATACTACTACTACTACTATGTTACTGGTGCCAGGCCCCAGCGGTCAGTCTGTAACTGGTATCACTATCCAGGTGCCACCAGTCTGTCTGTAACAGGTGCCAGGCGCCGGCAATCTGTCTGTAACTGGTAGCCAGGCGCCAGCAGTCTGTCTGTTAACTGGTAGCCAGGCGCCGGCAGTCTGTCTGTAACTGCATAGGCCAGGCGCCAGGCAGTCTGTCTCTAACTGTTAATCATAAGAATGTAATTTAAAGAGATAAATTAACAGACAATGGTATCTACACTAAGGTAGTTACTAATAATTGTTCTATAAAGGTTTTAATAATTGCCGCCTTTGATTGCCTTTATGAGACTTTATTCATTGCATAAGTAATTGCCTTTGTCAAAAGTGTATAAATAGGAGGATTTTTAGGGCATTAAAACCATTCTCTATCAGAAAATTATCTTAACTTTAGTTACAAAGTTATTTACAAAATACTGTAAAAATGTTACCGGAAAGTCTTAAACTATTTTCTCTGCTGTCAGCTCTGTTCCTTTCGCCCGTAAATCCAACAGGAGTCTGCGGCGACAAAGAAGGGAAGTTGTACCTCATCAAGTGTGGGTTGGATGTTCCCTTATGTGACGATGGAAACAATGGAACTGAATCCGGCTGGTCTTCTAGAACAGGTTAGTTGATTTATTTCATAGAGTTTTCATTCAGCTTTTTTATCGTAATTATTCATGTAATAATTTGCTCACGTGAATAAAGTAAACCCTGTTAGTTAAGGATGTTTGAATGAAGAAAAAGTTATTCCACATAATTATTCCATAACCTAGAATAAACGGTTAGCATCCTACAGAGAGTGACAGATGCAGACATGACTAGTAGCCAATATCCAGTTCCTCACAAACTGTTTGTTAGTTATTCAGTTCCAGCATGTAAAATAATAAGAAAAATATTTTTTAGGACCCCTTTTTTTAATCATTTGACCCCTTTTTATTATTTTAATGACCACTTTTTTTAATGTACTGTACTACTGTTCTTCTGTTTTTAGTTGTACCGGTATCGGTATTACATTATAGTAGGCCTATAGGCTGATAGGTAACGCCTCATTATAGGCGTGCGGAATTTGGTTGGTGTTGTGTGGTGCTGATGCTGAGTCATAGTAAATGATGCGGAAGCAGAGTAGTTTACGGTACTGTACTGTGCAGTGCAGCATTAACCAGCTGTCTTGATTTCTGTTGTAATTATGATTGACCATGACTATTGTGATATATGTTATACCATACCTACAGCCTATGTCTACTCTACCATATCAACTGCCAATATTTTTTTGTTTAGAAAAAGTGACCGTTTATTGTTTTGGTTAGGAAAACCCGCCTCTGTAACCTGCTCCTTTCCTACAAGATTGTAACATTACTCAACGCCGTTAGTATTAACAGCATGTTGTTGTTAGTCAGCACTTTACAACCTTAGAGGACATTACAGCATTGTATTGGCCTGTATAATTAGTATTGTAGTGGGTGTTGCAGTGTTGTAATGTCCCATGTTTATTTACAGTAGTAACCAATGACGGCGAGCTGTAATGTTACGGCGTCAATGGTTACCACGTACATACAGTAAATAATAGGTGGAAATTTGCCTGACAGCCAGATACTGCAGGCCGACTGCAATACTTACCGGTAGGCGGGGCGGGGTATAGCTATTAATAACCAGTAGGGCCTAGCTATATTATTATATTATAACATGGCTCCAAACGCCATCCATAAATATAAGCTAACTTATTTATAACATAATTTATGTCACTTTTACATTTATTTATACAGCAACTAATATAATTGGTGCAGTTTCTATCACTTATACTGTAAGTCATAATGTATATGTAAAATCATTTCGTAATGTTACAATTTTGGAATAAAACTACATACATACTTGGTGCAAAGTACTTTACAGTGTTCTGATCCTCGTGACTTTATTTTCACTCCCTCACTAACGTTCGTTCGTGTAACAAAGGTTCTCGGATCATCACACTGTAAAGTGCTACTTTACACACAAGTATGTAAATAGTTATTATTTGATTTTATTCAATGTTCTATTCGCTTACTGTGTGAATCACAGTCTGGAAGAGCAAAAAAAGGGGTCAAAAAAATAACTACCAAAGAGTGACGGAGTGAAGGAGGTTTCAGATAAGGAAGACCTCGTCCAAGCTAGCCTGACTGGAGAGGGTGCCAAGAACTGCTACTGCATTCCCTCGGATGGTGGCTATTGAAAGGAGTTGAAACAGGTATGCAGTGGAATGGGGTTCCCCTGTCCGATTGCTGATCCTGCGCCCTATTTCGCGAAGTGTTTCAGTGCTTTCGACTCCTACCGGTCCCAGGGTTTCTGTCGCAATGGTACGGAATATACTGTATAGTCGTGTTGCAGGGCTGCATACTTAGTGTCTTTGGTTGATTCGGCCATGGTTGCTGCTGTTCCAGCTTCCTGGGATGTGCCTGGTAGATATGTTTGGGCCAACGTATCACGACAGGTGTAGTCCCACACTAGTGGGCGGCCTGAAGACCAGGGGCCCAATGTCACTCCGTCTGGTTTCTTGCCATCTATGGCTAGGCCGCGGGGCTCTAGTGTGGAGGAAACACCTGCTGATGAGAGGACTCGGTGTATTATGTCATTGGCCTCAGCATGACGGGTGTATTTTCCATTATTATGGAGACAGCTGAGGCCGTGGGTTCCGCTCCTGTCCACCAACACCCCACAGATATTTTAAGATAGATTGTAGATATTGTAAGTGGTGGGTGACAAGTTGAATTGAATTCGTAATTAAAAAACATTTACAATTCCATTGGCTGGCCCTCTTACCGGATCTCACACCCCCACACTCTACCGTACAGTATAGGTTTTTCACTACAGTACAATAGAGTCAACCGCAGTATATAAAGTTTTTGTTACAATGGCAGTCGCAATTTCATCAGTACCAGTGTAACTGTATTCCCTTTTTGTAGTTTAAATAAGTAGTGTTGATAGTTCATAAGTGAGTAGTTTTAGAATGATGATTTCAGTAGTTTTATCAGTCTTTCTTAAGACGCATCTTAAAGGACACCTTACATGAAAATGAGGATGATCTAGCAAATGACATGTATGGTAGGGAGTTGTGGCGGTGCAATTTTGCACGGCATTTAAAATATATATGTAATATATATATATATATAATGCAGCAGTAATGCAGCATGCCGATCCTAGTAGTAGTAGTCCAATCAATAAAATAAAGAATTATCTAGAACGCTCTAGATATTTTTTTTTAATTTCCATTTAGGGGCTCCGTAGACACTGTACATGATTGGACAGCTGATAATTTTGTTTAATTAATCTGCAGTTCTAACATTAGTGTGTAATACACTAATATATATGCGTGTATAGTGGTACTACGTAGAAGTAGCGGTGTGGGAGAAATGAACTTATAAGGCCTCGGAATTTACAAATTACTCGTTGTGGTGGGCCTTCGCGCAACACGAGAGTCTATATGTGAGAATATCTTAAATATCTATTAGACATAGCCTATGAAAACTGCAAAATATATTGACAATAGTTTATTGTATTACAGTAGGCCTATATATACTGTATATATGTGTACAACTTATTGTTAAAAACGTTTAAAAGGGCCCTTCAAAGGTTCTTAAGGGGGGGGGGTATACCCCCCCATGAACCTTTTTTTAAAATGGCTGTCAAATAGTGTTAAATGATAATATTGCTATTTTGTCATGGTCAACAACTGTATGGAAGGCCAAATAGCCTTTATAGTAAAATTTGAAAATTTGTAGCCTCCCCCTAGCGGCTGGCGGCGGAATTAAAGATTTCACTAAAATTGCTACTAGTCCCTCAATTTTGGTCCAAATTTCTTGAAACCAACTTTTTTGGACTCAGCGTGATCGACTCTACAAAAGTTATCTTATAGAATTTTTAATTAGCCATTTTTATTTTAATTAATTAATTTAATTAATTAATTATCATATTTTTAATTAAAATTGGCTAATTATAAAAAATGGAAATATTTATCAAAATTCCATAAGATAACTTTTAAAGAGCTACCAAAGCTCGTTCGAATGAGCCATAAAAGAAGAAAATTGGTTGAAAAATGACGGAGGAGTAGTAATTTGAAAATGAAAAATGTCATTCCGAGAAAATGCCCTTCAAAGTTTAAACCGTCCCGCCAAAACTGGCTGTCTGCGTTCTGGTTGGTTAATTATTTCGGGCACGAAGGATGCACACCAACGAGCTAAAATGTTCATTACGGGGGTTTTCGGGGTCGCTGATTTCATTTCCGATGTCAGTTTTAATTTTTGGTGGAATCTAGTCTATTTGTCTGTCTGTCGGTCTTCTGTCTTTCTTACAATTTGACGGACAGACCGTCATACGGAAAAACAGTGATAACTCGTGAACTGAAAGAGGTCTCACTAAGCGGTTTTCAGATTTGTAATCCTCATTAAATTCTGCTCTAGGTGAAATAAAGAAACAACAATTTGAAAATTTTACCTGAGGGGGGGTATACCCCCCCCCCCCCCCCCCCCCCTTAAGCGTTTGAAATTAATGTTTTGTGTTAAATTGTTTAATGTTAAATTACCAATTTAGAGAAAGGAGCAGGTTAAAGTGGCACGTTACGGTATTCCAACCAAAACAATAAACAAAAATCAATAGAAAGGTTACACTTTTATTTTTTTGTGAGTAATTATATGCGTTATTTTCCCCTGGAGAAGGATGACAATTACACATACTGTAACTTACAGTGTGTGTTTTTATGTCCTATGATTTACATGAAATTAACTATAAATAAAATGATTTTTTTAAAAGGGTCAACAAATACAAGAACAGGTTGAAGCGTTGGAAGAACTGATAAAAGAACAGAATACAGAGTTGAAAGAACAGAATACAGAGTTGAAAGAACAGAATACAGAGTTGAAAGAACAGAATACAGAGTTGAAAGAACAGAATACAGAGTTGAAAGAACAGAATACAGAGTTAAAAGAAAAGGTTGGAGATTTGAAAGAACAGAATACAGAGTTGAAAGACCAGTTTACAGAGTTGAAAGACCAGTTTACAGAGTTGAAAGACCAGTTTACAGAGTTGAAAGACCAGTTTACAGGGTTAAAACTGTATAAGCTAATAGCGCCTATCCTAAAGCAAAATGATGGAGTAAAGATTCAACAAAGAGTTGATGGATCTGTTGACTTCTATCGAAACTGGGATGAATATGTTAAAGGATTCGGCGACCCGAATACAAACTTCTGGTTGGGGTTGGAGACGATCTACGAGCTGAGTTACGGCGGGGTGAAGATGAGAGTCGATTTGTGGTTCACTGGAGAGGGATATAAAGGTGGTGATGGTGATGATAGATGGGAGTGGGTGTATCACAACAACGAACACAAATACGCGGAATACAAGAACTTCTCTATCGGATCAGCTGCAACTAATTACACACTAAATGTATCCGGTTACCATGGTACTGCTGGTGACTCATTGGAGTGGCGGCAAAACGGTCTCCCATTCTCTACCAAGGACCGCGATAATGACAAGTTAGACTTCCTCAACTGCGCCGTAGAACGTACTGGTGCGTGGTGGTACAAGATGTGCAACGTGGCCAGTAACTTGAACGGAGAATATGGTGGGGAGTGGCCGAAAGGACCTTATTGGTACCATTTTACTAGATATAATCCGGCTTCTCGAGTTGAAATGAAGATTTTGATTTAGTAAAACTGTAAGTTTTATATAAAATTACTAAATAAATTCAATAGAGTAGCGTTGGAAACTAACTTTTATATTTAATTATAAAATATATAAACAATACTGTATTAATAAAATATAAAAAATTAATTATAAAAAATAAAAATAATAAATTTAAAACATTAAAATGTTAAACAAATAATAATAAATGATAAAAAATTAATATAATAATAAATATTAAATAACCCTGCAAACAATTTAACGTTAATAATGCATTAATATACGTTATTTTCTGACAATGCCAACGTTAATTATTAACGTTAATAATACATATAAATAACGTTAGTTTGGCCGCCCTTTTAACGTTAAAAATTAACGCAAATTAACGTTAATTTTAAACGGTAGGTATTTTGATCGTCAAAATATATTGTATGTTTAACGTTAAAAAATGACATATTACTGACAATCAGTTTGGATCGTCAAAATATATTGTATGTTTAACGTTAAAAAATGACATATTACTGACAATCAGTTTGGATCGTCAAAATATATTGTATGTTTAACGTTAAAAAATGACATATTACTGACAATCAGTTTGGATCGTCAAAATATATTGTATGTTTAACGTTAAAAAATGACATATTACTGACAATCAGTTTGGATCGTCAAAATATATTGTATTTAACGTTAAAAAATTACAAACAACTGACAGTGATAAAAACATAATTATAATAATTAACGCTTAATTACCTTAACGTTAATTAACGTCAAATAATCACATATTCCAGACAATTGCTATTATCTTATCTGGCTCTGTCTAAATTTACATCTTGACGGTCAGACCGGTAGACAGTGATAACTCGAAACAACCTAAGAAGGCATTCTCATATTAAACAGTTAGGTTAGGGTGGGTTGACCTCAGGTGACTGACTAATGGAATTAATAACAATAGTTTAATTACAAGCTTTCTCTCATCGGAGCTACTTCTGGTAATTATTGAAAATGCATACAACAGATCTCGCCAAACCATTTCCAGATGTGAAATCCTCATTAAATTCTGATGACAAAAAACCGCTAATAAATTTAAATACTTCGGTCTTTTGTATTGCACTTACTCTGCTGAAACTCAGCTCGAATCTATGATCCTCTCGGTTTATTGTCGCCGTGGTTGCATTAAAAATAGCATTCAGAGAAATTACAAATACTATTGTATTTGTTAGCATCAAAATGTGTTGTTATGATTAATATTGATATTAGTAATGATAGATAATCTATATGTCAATGTCAATGTCCAGCATTCGACGCCACAGTTGATCAAGCAAAAATCTAACATTTTTTATGTTCTTCCCGCCCTTTTAGTTTGTGTAGTATTAATCCGTTGCCTATAATTAACATCTCTCCAGAGGTCATGGGTTCAATCCCCGCAAAAGGGGTCGGGAGAGTTTTCGTTTCAGGACGAACGCTTTAAAGGGACGAGCTAGGGCGCATTTCTAAAGGGCGTCCTTTAATGGGTACTGGAGTATCCTCTGGTGGATAAAAATATGGTGGAATTAGGTGGCGTTCATAAAGTATGTCACGCAAATTTTCCATTTTTTTGACCCCCCCCCCCCCCCTTCTGTCACAAAAAACCTATTTTCGTAAATTTATAACCCCCCCCCCCCCCCCCCCCTAGACGAAAAATATTTTATTTCAGTAATTTAATAACAGTTAGAAAGCACAATAGAAAGTGAAACATTTTGACTGAAGTAGTTCTTACTAAAAGCCTATACATACTTTAGCAGCTTCAAACTACAATACTGTACATGTACAAGGCAGACTAGACAGGGGTGCCCTGTTAATGTTAGGGATTAAATTCAATGTTATTGAGTTTATTGTTTTTTCCTTAAAGTTTCCCACTCATCTACAAATGTGTTAGTCAAAGACAAGCTAACATTAAAGCATACCGTAGAACATCGCCGTGACCGTCACAAAGGTCGACACCCCCCTACCACCTGTCACAAAATGTCACGAAAGCTCTACCCCCCCCCCCCCCCCCCCCCTAGTGCGTGACATACTTTATGAACGCCCCCTTATCTGGAAACAAGTCGTCAGACTTTGTGCGTAATGTTTTCCCTGGCCTAACGGCCGAAGACAACATATATATATATAATATAAATAAAATATAATAATATATTTGGGTGAAAAGTTAATAATAATTATTAATGATATTTATTATTATTCCACGCCGCTGGGGCCCATAGTAAAAACGAAATACCACATCACGAAATATTAGATACAAATTATATTACATACACACATAGTACAGTATAAACACCGAACAATCTGCTACACAAACTACTTAGGGGCCCTACTCTGTACGCAGGGGATTAAATCTGAGAATGCGTGAGAGATAGGTTTACAAATATTGTATACAGCACCTAAAATAATGTTATCTTATTGTCGTATTCTATTTAACAGGATCTCGGTAGACCGGTAAGCAATTAATAATACTGGAGTTCCGGAATAAATATCGTTTTTTACTATAAAATTATTTACTTTAACGTTTTTATTTTGCAGTTTGAATTCCCAATAAGTTTTAGAAGAGACTGAATCTTGGCTATTCTGCTATATGTTACCAGTTTATATGTGTGATGGTTATGGGTTATTGGTTTATGTTTGGTTAATATTTACAATATATTAATAAATTATAGTTGCAATAACTTAACTTTATTTACTTAACTTGCTGTTAGACCAGGAGGGGCCGGTTGCATATAAATCAACCTTAGCTAAGGTGCACCTTAACTCATAAGTGTTGCCTTAAATATTTCAACATCCGTATCAGTTGTCTGCCTAATATTACCTAATATCTTTTATCTTTGAGAACGTCGGAGGAGTTCCGAGAGCAAAATTTGGACTTTTCAAATTCAAAATCTTTTCATATAATTAAACAAATTAATTGTTTATTAAAATTCTTTATTACCTAATAATATGCAAATAAATCCTATTATATTTTAACCCTATTAGTACCGGGCTATAAAATGCTGTACAAATACCGGGGGGGGGGGGGGGGGGGTCATATTGACCCCTCCCTCTAAAATCTACAAATATTAACGAAAACGTCTGATTTTTTGTTTGTACGTAGGTATCATTAGTGTGGATCCGACCGAAAAAAAAAATTTTCGAAAAAATGTACTGGGGTGGTAATATTGCAGCACCAAAATTACAAGTAGTGCACAATTTTCACAAAATTTGAAAGTTACATTTTTCGGCAAATTGTTTTTCAATGCAGGTTTTCTGGGGCGCAAAATACATTGGAAAATATTTAAAAATGATATGATTACCATAAATGGTTGTTTAGTCCTATATGCGTAGGAAAAAAATGAAAAAAACAAGTAACCAGCACTTTTCAGTTAGAACACAAAATTTTTAATTCACTTATACGATGCTATAACTTCCCATTTTTAGGTTTTCTAGGGCGCTGATTCTAATGGAATACGTTTCAAATATGCCAGATCATTGCTACTTGTATTTTTCGGCGTAATTTGGCAAATTTTGGTGCTAGCACCAAATTTCGTACCCATCACCAAAAAGTACAAGTTTGCGATGTCCAGTGCTGTTTTTATTGATTCCATCGGATTCAGGACCCTCATAAACCAGTATAACGCAAGAAACAAGATGATAATATCTACTGATCAATTTACTCATTTCCCAAAATTTGGTGCAAAACAACAATTTTCACCCACAGGCGAAAAATACAAGTTTGAAAACTCTTATGAAATTTTTACTGATTCCATTGATTTCAGAACCCTAAAAAACCCGTATAACGCAAGAAACAAGATGACACAATCAATTGATATATTTGATGGTTTTCAAAATTTGGTGCTAGCACCACATTTTGCACCCACTTCCGAAAAATACAAGTTTGAGATGTCTAGATAGATAATTATATATTCCATTGAATTCAGAACAGCCATAAACCTCTAAAATGCAAGAAATAAATTGTCAAAAGCAATTTTATCTATTGAATGGATTTTCAAAATTTCGTGCTAGCACCAAAATTTGCACACAGCACCGAAAAATACAAGTTTGATACGCTTGGTGCAACTCGTATATGTTTCATCGAAACCAGAACCCCAAAAAACCCCAATTGCGTAAAAAACAAGTTTCAAACAATTAATTTACAAAATTTACATATTTCAAA
Source organism: Nemertoderma westbladi (assembly GCA_032718475.1). NCBI lineage: Eukaryota > Metazoa > Xenacoelomorpha > Nemertodermatida > Nemertodermatidae > Nemertoderma > Nemertoderma westbladi. The sequence goes on along the minus strand of JAUCBJ010003060.1, from coordinate 4,220 downwards.
ATTTGGTGCTGGCACCAAAATTTGGCACCCGCCGAAAAAAACAAGTTTGAAATTTCGAAATCAATTTATATGAATTCCATCCAATTGCTAACACCAAAAAACCGGTGTAAATCAAAAATAGAGATGTTACAATTAATATTTAATGAAATGTAATTTTCAAAAAACGTCTCAAAAAAAGTGCCAAAAGTAGGGTTAAAAAATGGTGCTATAACTCGAAAACTACCCAATATTTTTGAAAACGGTTTTCACTACTAGGAAGACAATAGATTTTTAGGAAAAGTCATAAAATTTCAGATTCCCAACTGCGTTTGTTTCAGAATTATAATAAAAAAACCACGGGGGGGGTCATATTGACCCCCCCCCGGGTTTAATAGGGTTAAATGGCACAGTTGTTATGTAATCTGTATTATTTTGGGACACGTAATGTAAGGGCTCTGGGACGGCTTGGCAACATGATGAGGGGTAATCAATACACCGTTAATGCCAATCTAATTAACGGCCGACTTATTCTCGGGTTGGTTGTATTAATATTAGCATGTTTGTGGATTTGTTTATTTTTTGTAATTATTTTCAAATTTTATCAAAATTAACGTTTTTAAAACCGTTTTTTTATGTTGTATATTTTTATTTATAAAGTACGGCTCTACCTCGAGTGGGAATCCCGGAACCCCGGATACTACCGCGGGGATATCGCTTGATATCCCTCCTGTATTCCGGGCCGCCACCTCGGAATCATACCGACCCCACTCCCGCTTCCCCCGTGTCTACCCGACCCCCGTAGTCAGGGCGACTGATCGCTCGGAATATATCCGGGTTGGTAGGACAGCCCCTGATTCCGGTTCATTTAGGACTCCTCTTCGCTCCCTCGCTTTGGCACAGGAACCGTTCCAGAAACCCAATAACTGGCGATATTCAAACAGAGGCGTTAAAATATTATAGGGTTTATTTGATATTATTAGGTAATAAAGAATTTTAATTACCAATTAATTTGTTTAATTATATCAGCTGATTTTGAAAAGTCCAAATTTTGCTCTCGGACCTCCTCCGACGTTCTCAAAATTTTTCTATAAAATATATTAGGTAATATTAGGCAGACAACTGATACGGATGTTGAAATATTTAAGGCAACACTTATGAGTTAAGGTTCACCTTAGCTAAGGTTGATTTATATGCAACCGGCCCCTCCTGGTCTAACAGCAAGTTAAGTAAATAAAGTTAAGTTATTGCAACTATAATTTATTAATATATTGTAAATATTAACCAAACATAAACCAATAACCCATAACCATCACACATATAAACTGGTAACATATAGCAGAATAGCCAAGATTCAGTCTCTTCTAAAACTTATTGGGAATTCTAACTGCAAAATAAATAATAAAAACGTTAAAGTAAATAATTTTATAGTAAAAAACGATATTTATTCCGGAACTCCAGTATTATTAATTGCTTACCGGTCTACCGAGATCCTGTTAAATAGAATACGACAATAAGATAACATTATTTTAGGTGCTGTATACAATATTTGTAAACCTATCTCTCACGCATTCTCAGATTTAATCCCCTGCGTACAGAGTAGGGCCCCCAAGTAGTTTTTGTAGCAGATTGTTCGGTGTTTATACTGTACTATGTGTGTATGTAATATAATTTGTATCTAATATTTCGTGCTGTGCTATTTCGTTTTTACTATGGGCCCCAGCGGGGTGGAATAATAATAAATAACATTAATAATTATTATTAATTTTTCACCCAAATATATCTGTAAGGGTCCAGTAGTATACCGCTTACCAGATCCTAGTAACGATGTATCTTACTATGAGACTCTAGTAATGTATACGGGCTTGTACAGTATCTGACAACAAATCCCAGTCCAGGATATCTAAACAAACAGATACAGTACACAAACGACTACTGGCGAGGAACAGAGCCTTGTATCTATTCTATGTACGTGAGCGGGTCGAATGCCTACGTACTAGACAGAAGGATACCTGTCCTCTAACCGGTGAGGCAGATGTACAGTTACAGTAACAGACCAAACTCACGGGAAAACAATCCCCGCGCAGCGAATCCTAACTATCACTGACAGTCCTAAATACAGTAACTTGCCGCGGTGTGATTTATATGGTTTATATACGAGCTAGTGGGTTAACAGACCTAGCGTAACAACACTGACAGTCCTAAATCAGTCGAAAAAGGGTCGTACCTAAATGTAACAATAACTGATCCCCCTGTACGAAATCAGTCTAAAGGGTCAGGCCTAAATGTAACAATACCGTTGTCCAGACAAACAACAGTTTAATAACGAAAGTGAAATACTCCTTATTGTGCCGCAACTAAATCAGATCCTAATTTTACAAATACAGATAATTTCCACCTAAAGTAATGTATAGTACGCTATAGCTAGTAGAGCTTTAAGGGCGATATGTTTTAGGGCGTGTGTGTGTGGGTGTGTTACAAATAAAACAATTTCGTATAATTCCTTTTACTAGGTTTTAGCGATTTTCTGACTAAAATGATACCGTGCGCTAGCTACTAAAATAAACTAGTCGCGTTTGTAGAACTTTATACTCACGAATGACGTCAAAGCTCTCTCCTTCCTATCCACAACCCAATGGGCAACCACAGTGTTAGTAACTACACCCGTGATCGGCACTAATACCAGATTCTGGTTGTAAGATAAGAATAGGGGTTAATCGCTACCGTACGTTAGCTGATCTGGTATACTAATTTAATTCTAGAACTTTGTTGCTGCGGTAGTTAGCAGCAATACCTATCAGTACGTGGCAAGGCGCGGTAGGATATTAATAAACCTCCCTAGGCCAAGCAGTGTGCCGGTAGCAGAAATGCTCCTTGCCTGATCAAATAGCTAACTCCAGACAGGGGGGGGGGGGGGGTACTAATGTACGTTCTACAAAGCGAACCGGTACCAAACAGTCAGTGCTATGAATCACTAAATTATGGAACGTATGCTGTCCGTACCTAATATGTACTCGCGTACTGACGAATGGCAATAGTTCGCACCTGTAGGAAGTACAGGTTAACCCAGGGATTCGTAGGACTTGACAAAGGGGGGGTGTCTGGATATAATTATTTGATCCTAAATTTGCGGCGTCCAGTGCGGTGTCACGCTTACCCTGATCTATAGGTCTTACGGCGGGCAAGGGCGTCGAACAAAGTCTTACCTTTCTCACAAAGCAGGCGCTGCATGGCAAGTTGAGCATTTCAAAGGGCAAAGGGGGTGCGCGGTCAATCCAAATGTGGGCGCTAGCGTGTTGTGGACATCTCTTCCCTGCGTTGCTTACGGCCTAACGGTCTAGGCTGCCATCTCCCTGGTGTTCGGCTGTCCCGAAGTCGGACCAAAAGAAAACATGTCAGGAAATTGCAGTATATTTACAGTTTTACAAAGGATTTATCAAAGTAAGTTTCGACAAGAAACCGAATAAACTAATTTTTACAAGAATAAAATGATAGAGTAACGTTATACAAAATCATAACGAAGTGCGGAGTGTGTGTAACAAGAAGTGATAACCGAAGGCAAACCGGCCTTTTATACTAGAAATTGCACATGGAAACTAAACAGAAATTTCCACAGCTTCACAATCGAGCAATGAAGTGCGTCGTGCCCTATGATTGGCCCAGCTCATCGTTCAACGCAGTCCGGCCCTTACACTAATCTGGGACATGGAATCCTAACAGAATTTTCCACTGCCTCACATTTGAGCAATAAGGTAATTTATGCCCTATGATTGGCCTGGCTCATCATTCGCTACGCTGTACGCTTCTCATTGGCCTATCAATTAGCACCACACGAAAATAAATGGCCCCAAAATACAAATTTCCCGACTGGGATTCGAACTCGTAACCTACGTAATGTAACCAACGCCTTAACCATCTGACCACTACGCCACGAGAGTATCTAAGGGTTTTATGTGTACAAATATAAATAGGCATATTACATTACTGTAACTTAATCAAAATACGTCGGATTTTCAAAAGTTTTACGCTAAAGTTAAACTACAAATGCTACCTTATAGTGAAATAATTCATCACCGCTCCATGAAAACAGTAAGTAAGACTGTTTTCACCAATCAGAATATAAAATATCTACAAACTATTTCTAAATTTACTGGTAGGGCCTAAAATATAAAATATAATCACTATCTAATCATTGCATACTTAATATTGCATATACGGCGTAAATACAATCGATCGTACATACA
>JAUCBJ010003059.1:0-48283 GCA_032718475.1 Nemertoderma westbladi | reverse complement strand
CGTATTTACAAAATCATTTTGAAATTGTCTTCCATGAAATTGAAATCCATAAAAAATATTATTTTTTATGTTTCATTTATATTGAAAAAAATAAAATATGATTTATTCTGCCTTTGAATATGAAATATTTAGTACTTGCATTGCGATTCGCACACCGCTCCTGATATTACAGAAATATTAATAAATTTTAGTTTACAAATTAGTAAATTAGTAAAATGTGCTAATAATATTAAATATTTACTTTATGTCCTGTAAATTTTCAAAATTTGGTTATTATTTTATTCTCAGGATTTAAAACAAAGTTAATTTACTGCGCACAAATTGTAACTAGGTGCTAACGAGAATCTCGTTACGTACAATATAATAATTATATATATTAATTATAATATTTTTGGGGTTAATGTTGTTAATACTGTAGTGTATCCGTGTTTGGGATTACATATGTTGATTTTATCAGAATATCCATATTAATATTATGAAATTAATATTGTTTTTTAGTATTTAGTACGTTGAGTTCAATGTGTCCAGTTTGTAGAACATACGTATTCCATCGTGTTTTTATAATAGTTTCTTTTATTTCATATGGGAACATATTTACCACTGAATTTAAATTGAATATTAGCATATATATATATATATGCGTAGATACTATATTATTATAACCAGACAATATGCCAAGATATTGCTTGATAAACCGAATAAAATTATGTTTTCAATCACAAATCGTGAAAGAAATGGAGTGAGAGCGAGAGGTCTGAGGGGTTCAGAGGAAGTTGGTATAACTCTAAACTAAAATGTAATTCCATGTCTCCAATTTATCTCCAACTCTAAAATTATTCCAGAATGTTGGCATTACTTTCTTAATATTGTCAACGAGTTGTTACATTGGATTATTTATTACCATACTGATACTAGTGCGACACGACAAGGTTACGAACGACACAAACAATTAATTTATTAGTTACTAATTACTACTACTACTGGGATCGGCATGCTGCATTGCAGCTGCATTTTTAAGAATGCTGTGCCGGCTTATCGACAAAATTGCACCGCCACAACTCCCTATCACCGATGACATTTGCTAGATCATCCGCATCTTCAAGGCCAGTGTCCTTTAAGATGCGTCTCAAGAAAGTCATGGGCTGTCCACCATGCTTATTCACTCCATGAGGCTGCCAAAGTACAAGATTATGCACTGGCTGGTCCTCACGGCGAAAGCAATGTCCTGCAAAGCGGAGGCGATTTTGTTCTAGTGTCAAGCTTGGGGGAACCAATGAGACACCTCCAATGTTATATAGTGTCTGGTTGGAGATGTGTGCATTGTACTTGACACAATGAACCCGGCGTAGCATTCTTGTGAATGTGCCATCCAGAGATTTGGTGTCCTCAGCAGTTAGAGCCCAGCATGGACTCCCATAGAGGAGTACTGGAACTACTGCTGCTCTAAATAATCGGACCTTAAGTTTCCGAATAATTCTCGTTGACTTCCAAATCCTGGAAAGCCTATTCAAGGCTGCCCATGCCTTTCCCTTACGTATTCGAAGGTCCTCGCCTGACTTCCGGATCCATGATCCCAGGTAACAGAAGTCATCCACATGCTCAAGCATACCATCTTTTGAGCTTATGCTCATCCGATCAGAGACTTGCTGAGGACTTTCAAAGTTAACTGTCAAAATTTTGGTCTTTCTGGAGTTAATAAAAAGACCAACACTAGAAGCAGCATGTTCTAATGAGCTGAGGAGCCGTTGGGCTCCCTCTAGTGATTCTGAGAGTACTCCTAAGTCATCAGCAAAGTCTAGATCAGTTAGGTACTTGGCAGGATTTCCTCGACTTCTGGAGCCAGTAGGTGGAGATATCATCACCCCATCATCATTATGATGATCTAAGGACATGCGTAGAAGATAGTCAACTACAATTATGAACAAGAATGGTGAAAGTGTGTCTCCCTGGAGGACGCCCCATAACACTTCAAATGGTTCTGTGTCACCGTCAACAGTAGACACAAATGTTGTCGAACCATCGTATACTGATCTGATTGCTGCAATAATTTCATCAGGAATCCCATATAATGAAAGTATGCTGAACATACGTGAGCGAGAGACTGAATCAAAGGCCTTGAAGAAGTCAACAAAGATAACAGCCAGATGCCTGTCTTTCTTTTATGATAACTCTTCAATTATCCTTCTAAGTGCCAGAATGGGCTCCATGGTCCCACGACCTTTACGGAACCCATTCTGATTTCCACGGAGCAGTCTCTCAATGGGATCCCTGATGCGATTTAATAGAATTCTATTGTATAGCTTTGCAGCAATCGAGATCAATGAGATTCCCCGAAAAGAACCATAGAGTGTTAGGTTGCCTTTCTTGGGAACTGGCACCAACTTATTCGTTTTCATTTCTTGTGGGACTCTTGTTGTTCGGTACATGTCTACTATGATGGGATAGATGAGCTTTAAACACTCAGGTATTTTAAAGACCTCAGGGGGAACACCATCTACTCCACTGGCACGATTGGTCTTAATGCTCTTTGCAGCAGCCTTCACTTCTGCAAAGGAGATATCACCAATGGGAATATCAGAGAGTACAGACTCAGACACTTTTACTTCTATAAAGTTATCAGGCAATACCCTGTCATTATTGAGGAGCTTTTCGAAGTGGGCCTTCCAACCATTGGGGCGATCGGCTGGTGATTCAGCCTTAACCTTGGTGGTTGGTTGGCTTTTTCGACCAGCAAGCAAGTTGATCGATCTCCATACCTGGGATGATTGCCTGCTGTCGTCAGCATCATTGATGGCATCAACCTGTTGGTTTATTAGCTCCTGTAAATTAACAGAGTACTGCCTGTTCAGGGACCTAGATGCAGCCTTAACTGCATTCTTGGCCGCTGTAGTCTGTTTGAGTCGGGACTCTTTCTGCGCCTTGTAGAGGTCATTTCGGCACTTCTGAATTTTGTTGTCAGTCCAGGGGGCCCGTTTCCTGTTTCGAGGGTATACAGGAACTGTTTCTGCAGCTGCTAACTTAACTGCCTCTGTGAAGGCAGTAAAGCCCTCACAGTGATCTGCCGCCTCAGAGGCAAGAACCTCATAACTGTTGCTCAGCTGTAGTGTGAAGCTGGATCTCACACTTATGGCTGTTACAACAGAGAGGACCAGTCATGCCGCGGCAAGGCAGATTTCGTTGTTCTGCTAGTACGCAGACTAAGTCTTACCTTGGCCACAATAAGGCGGTGTTCACTGGAGAAGGGTCGTAGTGTAAATGCATTACAGTCTAGTATAGAACTCCTGTATTTCCTACGAAACAGGATATGGTCTATCTGGGACTTGTGACCACTGGGTCCACTATGAGTCCATAGCTTTCCAGTTCGCTTCTTGAACTGGGTTCCAGTCGAAAACAATCCATTTCCAGAGATAAAATCCTGAAGATGGACGGAATTTCGGTTAACACTATTGCTTTAGACCCAGGGCGATGTAGGTGATTGATGCAGTCTTGCATTAAAGTCTCTCAGGAATGTTAAGAATGCATGCTGATCCACTCCATCAGTAGCTGGCTTGTAGATTCTGGTAGAAATTTGTCACCTCCTCTACAGGTGCAACACTAGTTGGAGAGTAGCACACAATCAGAACCACCTTAGGAAACTTCTTAGCCAGTCTTCCAGAACATGAGAAGTGGCAACGGATGATGCGGTTAGAGATTTGGTCTATTTTGTCCAATGCTGCATGTGCAGTTGGATTCATCAATAGACCAATTCCACCATTGCCACTATCATCTGCTGAAGCGAGGGCGAGTCGCCAACCGCCCCCCATTTCCTTAATCAGAACCTCATCAGTCTGTCTACTGTAGTCTACTGCATTCGGTGATCTTGAACACCCACTGCACTAAGAGTTATTACCATACTGATACTAGTGCGACACGACAAGGTTACGAACGACACAAACAATTAATTTATTAGTTACTAATTAATTCAGTCCTAATAGCTGTATCGTACCAGACACTGGAATCTCCGGGACACTATAAAGTTCACATTTAACATAATTTAACAACAATACCGTAAAACGGGGCTACTTGCAACAGCGGGGTAACTTGCACCAAATTGATATACTAATTTTATTTGATGACTATAACTATACATGACGCTTAAATTGTTGAATTAAAAGTTATCCATTTGGTTTAAATGTTTTTCTATCATATCAATTCAACAAACTGCCCTCATTTGTACATTACCGTATTTTTTTAATTACTTATAAAAATAGTTTTTTTTGGCATAAAATAAATCGGTACCTTTTGTTATGTTCAGGAATTCTATTTGCACTATTGGAGTTGTCTAATATACCAAAATAATCCCCTGTGTGTCTAAATTATGATTATCATTACAGATTGTGGTTATACCTACCAGTTTTTAAAATGTTGTCTAATTTTTACAAGTTGACCATTTTGGGGCTACTTGAAACATATAGTTCAGTTTTCAGTTGATGACCCTTTACATTTTTGGGCATTATTCTTACAGCGGCGGGCTTTTTGAATCTACTAATTGGCATGCATACTGTTTTATTTAATCCATATTACTTAATCGTGTTGTCCAGATTCTCAGTCTGCATTCAGTACCATCCGGTTTCAGTAATCAACCAGTTCTTATCTGGTATGACTAAAATAGCAGAATTACAAACTACTGGTTGGTTATATAGTAGGCTGATAGGCCTAGTGCCGATGAAGTTTTTTGTATTTATGTTATATTTATGTGTCTTAAGGAGAGTTATCATAACTATGCAGCAATATGGTGCGTAATTTTAAGAGGAAACTCGGTTCTAGGTTATACAAGAATTACACTGATGAAACATTAGATCTAGCTGTTAATATGTTATTAAAAATGGTTTAACATACCGAGACGCCGGAGAAAAGTATGGAATTAATCATGCAACTGTATATCGCTTATTCTTTGAAAAGTATATAGCCTTAATGTTCATTTGTGGAAGACTCCCATACTCTCCATCTCCAATTGTCACAAATATTCGTTGTTGCGATTCTCGAACTTTTTATAGCATTTTGGCATTGAAACATTGTTAAACTTTGTATATTAAATCACGTAAATTTTACTATGCAATCAATATAACCAAACATATATGCAGTTTGTTATTGCCATTTTATATCCTTTTGTTTTTTTTTATATTTTTAATTTTAACATAGAAGCAATAAGTACAGCTATCATTTACACAATATTCATATGCAATAGTAGATATATGGATAGCAATAGCAGCCTGATTGACAGATTGATATTGAATTAATGTGCTCAAATAATTTGTTCATATCCAAAGGTAGCATTAAAACGTAGTAATTTGTTGATGTAGGTGTCCAACATATTTTTTAAAACACATCTGACGGTTTTTGATAGTTTTAAAATCGCATATATGTGTCAAAAAAGGAGTCATGTACGTATTGCCGAATCTTTGAGCATTAAAGAGGCGACAATACCACTTTTGAATAAACAAACAGAGATGGGGGCAGCCCTTCAGCTATGGCAATAGATTGGCGGCAAATTTGAACTTTAGTTAGGCGCCATTTAATCTTATTATTATATGTGTTGGTACACTTTAATTTAATTACTGCACTGTTGTACTGTATCATGTTATGTATTATATACCTGAAGACGAATTAAAATTCGAAACGCGTCGGTTTTTATTATTTTATAATGTTTACTCTAACGTTTACATTGTTAACTCTAGCTACTTTATCATTTACATCTGACGGTGTTGCAAGTAGCCCCTTACATGTCCAAAATAGAACAATATGTTAAAATATTAGCTATTTATATTGAAATCAAAGTGATGTTTCAACTTTCAAGTAACCCCATCTTGGGGATACTTGAAACACAGCAGAAATTTTTAAAAATATGTTTGTTTGATGATATCGATGTTTGAAATTGAAATTTGATAACTCTATTATACACTGCTATGCCATTATTGCATAGCGGGGACCCACATGGAAACGAGGTCCGCCTCATGTGGCTATCCCATTAAGTGACACTTTTATCGATATATCTCGCGCAAGATGTACTGTTCATATATTTTTCATACCATACTGATTTTAATTCATAACAAAAATATCTCGTACTGTATCTATAACAATTGTATGGTTGCTAACGGTCTATACCAACTTAAATGTTATCTATTATGTGTCCCGTCACTAATAAATCAATATCAATATCAACCTGAGCTTGGTAAAGCTAAGACAATGTAAATAACTTCAGAAATGTAATAGATCGCAATTTATGTTGCAAGTGGCCCCGTTTTACGGTATGTTTAAATTAACCTCGTGTTTTTATACTTTAATGTTCATTAAATTCAGATTAAAAGATTGTGTCAAGGAAAAACATTATGCCTATTATTATATATTACATGTACTGGGGTCACCTTGCGACCTTGTTTACTGCCAATTATCAGTAAATAATTTGTGTGGGGCGAGCCACGAAATCTAGGTGAGCCTTGGAGTAGCGGTATAATTAATGGGCAGTCTGTCATCGTTGTCGCCATTGCTGGGAATGTTTGACGCTAAAAAGGATGCGAGGATGCGCAGCGCCCAGGGGCAAATCGAACTAAAATCGCCCCAACCCCTCACCCTCACCCACACCCCCCCCCCCCCACCCCCCATCCCGTTTCAACTGTGCAGTATTTAATTACAGTTATTTTGTTTAACATAATTAAATAATTAAAAATATTTTGATTAAAATTAACAGCTTATAAAGAGTAGGCCTACTTTCTGGGATGATTTCACGACATGGGCTCCCATTGATTACCATTAAGGGCCCTACATCAGTTTCTTATATTACGGCGCTGTTTATTATGTACAATATTTTTATAGGGAAGATAATACCCCCACTACAGCACTACCTGTAGGGTACAGTAGGTAATGTTTCAATATCTAAATGTTGGTGGAAAAAGTGGAGGCACCGTGCCCCCCTGGGACCCCGGTTCCTAAGTCTCTGCCAAATGTGGAATACAGTATAGAATGGAGATAATATCCCATTCATTGTACTGTGTGTGCACGGTATTTCAAGAATAGAGTTACATACAGTCAGACTGTAGAGTTTAACTACGTTTATACCACAATATTATAACAAAATGGATGAATTTCAATAAAATTTCAAGTTTGAGTGCAAAAACGATTATTTTTTCATTAAATTTGTGCGCCCGCCCCCCTTAGTACTCTGCGCCCAGGGGCATTGCCCCCCCCCCCCCCCCTGTCCCCTTTGACCGCCCATGCCCTGCAGCCACTGCGTTTCATAATTATGCGATCCTCCTATCACTCTGTTCTGCTGTATTCTATCACTCCCATTAGCTATGAGCCCCTTTTCTAATTCTACCGGTACTATTTACTTTCAGTTTCTCAGCTCTGGTTCAAAGCCTACACCAGCTTACCAAACTGTTCAGTTCTGTAGTTACCAGTATTATTTTCTCTATTCTAGTATCACATAGGTTGACTAGTTGATAGGCCTACAGTTACGTTACAGTTTAATCTTTACATATAATACATTGTATTGTCTTTGTCAGATTAAATAAAAGAATCACGATGTTCTATGTGAAACCAACGTTGCGGTCGCTGCTGGGAACGTCCCAAACGATTATCTACGATCTGTTTCCTATTGAGTTCAAGTTAAAGAGACTAAATATAATAACTATTAATAGTAAGTAACATATTATTAATACTGTAATATCTATAGCCGAATTATATTTATTCTTACTGAAACAATCATAAACTCTTAATTAATTTATAAAACTAGATAATTTATCGTCCCTTTAGGTTTAAACAGACGGAGGGCGTTTCGTTATGGATCAAACCCATGGGTTACCCGTTGAGCTTGGGCCTACGGGTTGGATGTAACACATGGGTTACCCGTTGGGTCTACGGGATGGAAGTAACGGGTTACCCGCTGGGTCTACGGGTTGGGTGTAACCCATGGGATACTGGATGGGTCTACTGGTTGGATGTAACCCATGGGTTACCCGTTGGGTCTACTGGTTGGATGTAACCCTTGGGTTACCCGCTGGGTCTACGGGTTGGATGTAACCCATGAGATACTTGATGGGTCTACTGGTTGGATGTAACCCATGGGTTACCCGTTGGATCTACTGGTTGGATGTGACCCATGGGTTACCTGTTGAGTATACTGGTTGGATGTAACCCATGGGTTACCCGTTTGGTCTACTGGTTTGATGTAACCCATGGGTTACCCGCTTGGTCTACGGGTTGGATGTAACCCATGAGATACTCGATGGGTCTACTGGTTGGATGTAACCCATGGGTTACCCGTTGAGTATACTGGTTGGATGTAACCCATGGGTTACCCGCTTGGTCTACGGGTTGGATGTAACCCTTGGGTTACCCGTTTGCCCTACAGGTTGGATGTAACCCATGGGTTACCCGTTGGGTCTATGGGTTGGGTGTAACCCATGGGTTAACCATTGGGTCTACGGGTTGGGTGTAACCCATGGGTTACCCGCTTGGTCTACGGGTTGGATGTAACCCTTGGGTTACCCGTTTGGTCTACGGGTTGGATGTAACCCTTGGGTTACCCGTTTGCCCATCAGGTTGGATGTAACCCATGGGTTACCCGTTGGGTCTATGGGTTGGGTGTAACCCATGGGTTACCCGCTTGGTCTACGGGTTGGATGTAACCCTTGGGTTACCCGTTTGCCCTACAGGTTGGATGTAACCCATGGGTTACCCGTTGGGTCTATGGGTTGGGTGTAACCCATGGGTTACCCGTTGGATCTACTGGTTGGATGTGACCCATGGGTTACCCGTTGAGTATACTGGTTGGATGTAACCCATGGGTTACCCGTTTGGTCTACTGGTTTGATGTAACCCATGGGTTACCCGTTGGGTCTATGGGTTGGGTGTAACCCATGGGTTACCCGTTTGGTCTACTGGTTTGATGTAACCCATGGGTTACCCGCTTGGTCTACGGGTTGGATGTAACCTTTGGGTTACCCGTTTGCCCTACAGGTTGGATGTAACCCACGGGTTACCCGTTGGGTCTATGGGTTGGGTGTAACCCATGGGTTAACCATTGGGTCTACGGGTTGGGTGTAACCCATGGGTTACCCGCTTGGTCTACGGGTTGGATGTAACCTTTGGGTTACCCGTTTGCCCTACCGGTTGGATGTAACCCATGAGATACTCGATGGGTCTACGGGTTTGATGTAACCCTTGGGTTACCTGTTTGGTCTACTGGTTTGATGTAACCCATGGGTTACCCGCTTGGTCTACGGGTTGGATGTAACCCACGGGTTACCCGTTGGGTCTACGGGTTTGATGTAACCCATGGGTTACCCATTGGGTCTACGGGTTCCATCTATCCTTTATGGGATTCCAACCGCGGTTCCTGGAACCGACGTTCCCAACGGAGGCCACACGACCTACGGCAGTGCCGTTCATTTGTTTATTGTAACTCAGAGGATATTATTAATTTGTTGTATATTATAATTATAATGTTAGTTACGTTACCTACTGCGCTACTGTACAGTTTGTTACTTTATGTGTTTCAGTTTCATCTCGAATGTTTCACACAACTGTTTTCTTGCATTTCACCTTCATCTCCATAGTTTCAGTTTTTGTTTCCCATTCCCTTGGGGGAGATCCGCCATTCCACCATCCTTTATCAAAATCAAACCTCTCGTTGTTGTAAACAGAAAGATCGCAGTTTCTTTCATTAGCAGATACACCGGTGTTGGACTCATCGTAATAACTTGTAATCTTTAGATACCCACCAGTACCCCTCACAGTAAAGCTTCTGTATAAAGCCGTCGCTGTACCACATTCAATCTTCATAAAACATTCCCTATCCTCTGTCAGATCACGCATATTAACCAGGCCCAGGAAGTAACTTCCATTAGAATCTCCGAATCCCATACCGTACACGTCAACACCACCAGTGAAACTGGTGTTGGGGATACGTCTATAAAATATGATCCAATCGCGATCGCAACTTAGTTTCTTGTCGTTAGTTTCTGCAAAGTAGAGTTGACTTCCGATATCGACCGTATATTGATCGGATTCTGTCAGGTTATCGCATATTTCAGGATCGTAGGGATCGCATTCTCTTTTACTTCTATCGCAGTCGATAAACGACCGATAAAAGGCCACCTTCTCTGAGATTGTCGTTGTTGTGGCTGAAACCTCACCAGTACTGGTACTGTCGTTGGTTGATATCCCTGTACCAGTGGTACTGTCGGTGGTTGATATCCCTGTACCAGTGGTACTGTCGGTGGTTGATATATCTGTACCAGTGGTACTGTCGGTGGTTGATATATCTGTACCAGTGGTACTGTCGGTGGTTGATATATCTGTACCAGTGGTACTGTCGGTGGTTGATATCCCTGTACCAGTGGTACTGTCGGTGGTTGATATCCCTGTACCAGTGGTACTGTCGATGGCTGATATCCCTGTACCAGTGGTACTGTCGGTGTTTGATATCCCTGTACCAGTGGTACTGTCGGTGATAGACTCCCCACCAATAGCGGTGCCAGTAGTATTTGGGAATGTTGATGTAGATATCCCCAAATCCTTCACAATGGCTTGATTTACCAGCCAAAGAATCAACCCGATCACACCAGCTGCCGTCGCCACTGCCGCTAATACAATAAGTGCAATAATTATACGCCGTTTTTTCAGTCCGTTTGGCCGGCCTTGGTGCACAATTTTTGTAGCATTAGCAGAGTTGCTTGCAGCACCGATACATGCCGCTAGCTCTTCTACTGTACTGTCTGTAGCACGATACACCAGTGCCGTATATTTAATCACAGAATCAAAAAATAATGTTTGGTATTTCTAATTATATTTAATTGTTTTATTACCGGTACCGGTATGTAGCTTATTTTATAAGGTTAATAGCTAGCTAGTGTTTTTTATAGTTGCCAACATTGTTAGTTGTGGTGAAAAGGGCTAATTTGGTTTTTACAAAAATATTATACTGTACAATAAAAGCAAAAAATGTACCGGTACCAAAAATAAAATAAATAAAAACTATTTTTTCTTCATAATATTTTTTTAATTGTTTGTTTTTTGAAAAATAATAAGCTTAGCTTAGCTATCTTAAAAAATATTTAGGCTACCGGTACCATAAAAATTAATAACTATGTAGAATGTTTCACAAAAAGTTAACATAAAAAAATTGTTGGGCACCAAGACATACCAATAGTAGATCGCCGTTTCTTTTTAGTAGGAGGTGGATCTTCCTCCAGTTGACCCTGTGATTCTTCCTTACTATCCCTAAAGTTGTTTTTGAATAGGCTCGCTGTCCATTTCCGTTCAACATCCCACGGCCTTGCCAGGTTTCGAAACCTGTTCTTTTTCGGTTCAAAACCTGGCTTTGGAATCTCTGGAGGACAGGTAACGTTGATGTTACATTGATGTAGATCATAAAACACATCAACACTGCTGTTTTTATTCAGTGACATGATTGTTATTAATTGAAATTTGCTATGTGCAGAAATTTGAAATCAGAAATTTGTTCTAGAATATCACTTATCCTAGGATACGCATATAGAATTAATTGTTACCAAAAAAAGCAGTTAGTTAGTTAGATAATTTTGTCAAAAGTAGCGTTATGTAGTTTTTAAGCGTTAAGACTTGAGTTTATTTATATACCGAGCGAGCGCAGCGGGGGAAGTTTACATAAAAATTTATATGAACAATGTGGTCCTTCAGACCTTCAACCATTTTCAAAGAATAATGTATGCCTTACTACTACAGTATACCACATGGTTCGTCTTTGTGAACAAGGTGATCTGTCCGCAGTCATCCAGTCCGCCGGTAAAGGCCGAAATATCTGAAAAATGTAAACCTTCACCGTTTCCTTTATTTGAGTCCGTTTAAGCTATACTTGAATGTAGGCCTACTGTACTATGTCGAAAAGTGGCAGCTTCTCTAAACGATTCTAAAATTAAAAACGTGATTAGATTTTAGCACAAACTTGGAGTTAGCTTTGTGCACCATGTTCTGGAATATAGAAGAGTCGTAATTCAGTGACACGGCCCCCCACCCCTAATTTTTCTACAAATCTTAATGAGATAGCTTGAAATTTGAAACAGAGATAGTTTCACCTCCCGACCACTGACTGGGTGAGCCAGAATTTTTATTTTCGCTTTCATTCTTTAGCTACAGGCGTTTGATAAAAGTGTCTCCGGCGATATTGCACCAGTCGTACTGCAGTTATTCTTCAATTAATTTTGTCGGAATTTTGTCGATATGCCGGCACAGCATTCTTAAAAATGCAGCTGCAATGCAGCATGCCGATCCTAGTAGTACAGTAGTATTCTTCAACATTATAGTGAGGAAAGTGGCCGTTCAATGATTCCAAATATGTACAAATATTTGAATTTGGTTGGGAAATAGCTGAGATATGGGAATTCGAATGTTGCATGTACTGTATTTGCTTCCGCTGCAGGCCGTTTATTCTATTTAATAAATGCTTAACATTCTGGAACATTTTCTTTTATCTCATAAGTAGCTTGGCAACAATACAATGCCTACATGGTAATACTAGTATATTGATATTATTACATCAACAAAATGCTCTAGAACACGGGAACATAGAACATTGGTACACATGTAGTCTATAAAAAGTTTAGAAATTAAACACAGAAACGTCTATACTGTAGTTCATCTGTCGGCCGCGAGGGGGAGTAAAAGGATCACTAATTTTACTGCTACGCAAAGGACCAGTCTTCGTGCTGGGCAAAGCCCAATACTCGTGTATTAACAACTGAATATTATCAGGGGCCAATTTAGAAGATAAAGGCTGGTTTGAATATTTTTAAAAAATTTTATCACGAAATCCAAATGTCGATGGAATTTGAGAATAGATTGCCAGTCGCCAGTCCGCGGACGTATGACATTGAATGAGTGCGCGACGACAGGTCTAAAGGGGTGTATGGGGTGCACAATCACAACAGCTTGTTCTAGTGTTTACCACACCGCATGAGCATAAGCTCAAAGGATGGTATGCTTGAACATGTGGACGACTTCTGTTACCTGGGATCATGGATCCGGAAGTCGGGTGAGGACCTTCAAATACGTAAGAGAAAGGCATGGGCAGCCTTGAATAGGCTTTCCAGGATTTGGAAGTCACATAGAATTAATCGGAAACTTAAGGTCCGATTATTTAGAGCAGCAGTAGTTCCAGTACTCCTCTATGGGAGTCCATGCTGGGCTCTAACTGCTGAGGACACCAAATCTCTGGATGGCACATTCACAAGAATGCTACACCGGGTTCATTGCGTCAAGTACAATGCACACATCTCATAACCAGACATTATATAACATTGGAGGTCTCTCATTGGTCCCCCCAAGCTTGACACTAGAACAAAATCGCCTCGCGTTGCAGGACATTGCTTTCGCCGTGAGGACCTGCCAGTGCATAATCTTGTGCTTTGGCAGCCTCATGGAGTTAATAAGCAAGATGGACAGCCAATGACCTTCTTGAGACGCATCTTAAAGGACACTGGCCTTAAAGATGTGGATGATCTAGCAAATGTCACGGGTGATTGGGAGTTGTGGCGGCGCAATTTTATCGACAAGCCGGCACAGAATTCTTAAAAATGCAGCTGCAATGCAGCATACCGATCCTAGAAGTACCACACCGCAATGCGGGATACAGCAGGTGTAAGGAGATAGAGGTGCGAATTCGGTAAAGGCAATGGCAGTCCTCCATTTATTACTATAAATGTTTCCAAACCATTATAATTGATTTATTACATTCACCATCATGTTGTTCATTGTTAGTGTTGTTGTTACTCTGTGTTACTTTCGAGTTTAAAGTACGTCTCGACATGAAATATTAATAAAATGTTTTTATTTATTATTAAATGGCAATTTTACAAGTTTTTATCTCCTTTCTAATATGTTGATACACTGCTGTATACAGTGGCTGATTACGGCCATAGTTGAATTAATTTTTCATAAGACGTTTTTTTTTAATAATGCGATTTTTCTGAATTCTGCATAAAATAATTTACCTAATTTAAAAAAATGCCTAATTGAGAAAAAATAATAATTCAAATGTAGCAGCAATCATCAGCCACCGTAGCTGTGTCTATGTGTGAGACAAATGAGATTTAAATTATACTAAATTATACAGCACATCTATTAATAATATCGCCATTTGGACCTACCCCTACTCGCTACTTGTATTGTGTAATGGCGCACGGGGCCTTTACGCTTTACCAACAACCAACCCCTCCTGCTGGGAGCTTTAATGAAGCAATAAACATTAACTAACGGCCCCGTGATAGGTATACCATACAGTGTAGTACTGTATATGGAGTGCAGCTGCCCCACATCCAACCATGATTACTCAAAGACTATCCTATTAGCGGTCTATGGGCGTTCATTTACCACCCACCTAATGATGTAAGGGAACAATGAACAAAAGAACTTGGACCAATGGGCTGTGTGCTTCCAGTTACAGCAGTTATGGGCTATGTAGCTGTGTAACTTTCTGACATAACTGCTCCATTATTATATTGCTGTATTGTGTTTAATAGAGAACGGATTTTTTAACTGTTT
This sequence comes from Nemertoderma westbladi, assembly GCA_032718475.1. Classification (NCBI taxonomy): domain Eukaryota; kingdom Metazoa; phylum Xenacoelomorpha; order Nemertodermatida; family Nemertodermatidae; genus Nemertoderma; species Nemertoderma westbladi. The sequence continues at coordinate 33,724 of JAUCBJ010003059.1, read as the reverse complement.
TTACCTGCTGATACTTTGATATACTGTGTAATATTATTATTATTGGCGTATCCTTGGTGCATTTGATTAATCTATTGCCAAGAAGTATTATTAATTCTGGTACCCCTGTATTATTAATTATGTATGAACTAATGCGATGCCATTTGCCAAAATCTGGGATTTTAATCTGTTGTAATTTCATCTCATAGGCCCATTGCGGAGAGTTTGGCAACCTAATTTTTTACGGATGTTTAAACTTCATATTATTAAATACTTACTGCAGACCCAACATAAACACTATATCTATAACTACACATTGGTTAATGTTTGTCCTCATAACACAATAACAAACTTAGTCTAAGTATAACAGCAAATAAATGTATTGGGTGTAACAATTATGTAGCTTTCGGGAATGAACAAGTTGTAATGGATGTTATATCGGCAGAGATTGTTGATGCTATACTTGATTCAATCGAAGAGAAAATGGAGGGAAGAAATTGGGATTTAAAATATGAACCTGGTTGTAATAATGATGATGGATCCATAAAAAGTGACGGCTCTGATATGACCAGTGAGGATATAGTGATCAGTGAAGAAGATGATGATATGGAATCGACGATGATGCAGCTGTTCGAAGCTGATACGGAACTGATAAATACCAATGAAGAATCAGATGGTAGTGTTAGTTATACATTAGAAAACAAATGTAGTAATCATTTATGTAATGATACAGATTTACAATCGAAAAGTGATGATGACGTTTTACAAGTTGCTCATCCACAAGCTGATAACATTGATGTACAATTATTGGATAATAACCCTGATATAGATGGCTCCCATCACATTTGCGATGTACAGAGCGTGGATATCGAAATTCCCGACTCTGTAGTGGCCGAGAGTGAAATAATCAAGGTTCTCGGACAAATAGAAGTCAATGCTACTGACGTTGAGTCAATAAGACGACTTCGGATGGAAGTTGGGAATGAGACAAAAGAAGCAATGAGATTTTGTAATCCTCAAGATTTTCAAGATAATAGGAGGGTAGACAGCCTTTACTGCGAACCAGTTCCAGACACCAATAGTGATGTCATTGATGCCGAACTTGTCGACAAAGACACCAAAGAGACCCACAATAGATTACTGGATTGTTTCCGGGCTTTTGATTACTCCCCGCAACCAGATGACCTCACTGATTCCGATAATCTCGCTTCTATTCTTAAAGAAACTCACGGCCAACTTCCTGTGGACGGGAGTGAGTGCGTAGTTGCTGAGTTAGTAGGTGTTCCTAATACCTCACCAGACAACTCGCCTAGCAGTTCCAATCAACTGTCGGGTTCAGCTGCCAGCGAATGCGAGATCGCTTACTTCGAGAGCGACCACTCCGACGAGTTTATTAACGTGGACCTCAAAATCCTGGACTTGTCTTCAGACAGTGGGAGGCACACTTTCAAAGCGACTTCCTCAGTGTCTGCGGGTTGCTCGGTGTTCGAGAATCTACCTGCCGACGATATCTACATCCCCATCGTCGGGTACGAGATCCTAGAGGAGCGATCCAAATTCGTCGTCTATAAACTCCACGTACACATGGGCGATCGTGATTGGCTGGTTTTCCGGAGGTATTCCGATTTCCTCGAATTATATTCGAGATTAAAAAAGGATTTTCCCAGAACTAAATTAAACTTGCCACCTCGGAAATGGATTGGCAGCAACTTCAAGGAGGATTTCTTAAAGATTCGCCAAAGAGGTTTGCAGATTTTCATATTGAGTGTCGTTTCGCGACCCGATATGATGTCGGATTCGGCCACTCGCGATTTCTTCTGCCTCGACAATCCACCGGAATTCGGTGAGTCCATGGAAGAGAGCCAAGCCCGACTCGGTTTACTCGAGGATACTATTAATTCCCTCCATCGGGAACTTATTTATAAGAATAAAATTATTAAACAACTTCGGGAGGAGCTGCAACATTCCAAACTGGATTGTATAAAATTCCGAGCTTCCTTAAACGCACAACTTGACATAAGAGATACTCTGATTTTGTAACTTTAACATACTGTAGATTCTTATGACACGTAAAATTATGCAACATTTAATTTTTTGTTGACTCATCGTAACTGTGTGGACCTCAGATAGTTATTATTTTATTACTTTGCTAAACTACTGTTCAATTAATAGTTTAGCAAAGTAATAAAATAATAACTATCTGAGGTCCACACAGTTACGAATAGTAAACAAAAAATTAGATGTTATTCACTTCATACAATTCTAGTTATATTTTTTATAAACGTTAGACTGGTAGAACTAATTACATGATATATTTGTTTGCCATTGCACAATCTTTATTGTAGTAAGTTAAGTATTAATTATTTTTTTTTAAAGAAAATAATTTTATTTTTTTTATTTAATTTTAATGGCTATAAGATTAAATATTTTTCTTTTTTCCCCGGAGGTATATCTATTTATAATATTTTATTTAGTTTATTTTATTTTCCCTGAAGGTGTACATTTTTTAGCTCGAATTGCAAATATATATGTTATGTATCATACCAAACCGTTTTAATAATTTTATTTTGTTTTAAAAAGTTTTCTGATATGAATTAGATATTAGGCGTATTTGTACTGATTTATAACTACAGTATAGTGTGTTGGAAACCAATTATATGCAACCAAAAAGTTGCTGCAATTAAATCAATCGATTGATCGTCTTTTGCTGAATTCTCATTGGACCTTATAGAGTAGAATTGTGCAAAACTGTAGAATAATTAATTTATTGTCAAGTGCTGCGCGGAGTATATGTTATTATAAATCGAATGTATTCAATTAATTTGCAATTATTTTTTTCGGTTGGCTGTTGTTGTAGACGTTCTTCGGGCCTTAGCGCAGGACGATAGTAACTGAGACTGGACTGGACTGGACTGGACTGGACTGGACTGGACTGGACTGGACTGGACTGGACTGGACTGGACTGGACTGGACTGGACTGGACTGGACTGGACTGGACTGGACTGGACTGGACTGGACTGGACTGGACTGGACTGGACTGGACTGGACTGGACTGGACTGGACTGGACTGGACTGGACTGGACTGGACTGGACTGGACTGGACTGGACTGGACTGGACTGGACTGGACTGGACTGGACTGGACTGGACTGGACTGGACTGGACTGGACTGGACTGGACTGGACTGGACTGGACTGGACTGGACTGGACTGGACTGGACTGGACTGGACTGGACTGGACTGGACTGGACTGGACTGGACTGGACTGGACTGGACTGGATTGGACGGATACTGAGTCCCCACAGGCAAATTCTATTTCAGGCTTCCGACAGACTACATGTGTAGGTTAGGTAGATACTAAATTTGGTTTCATTTTATCAAAGATTGTCTGACTTATTAGCCTTCGAACATTTGTCGACCGACCGACCGACAGACCGACCGACTTACCGACAGACAGCGGTTGAAACATCGGTGGCCGAGCCGTATGGTAGGCGTAAGCAGCTCTCTTTATTTCATCGCTCGCCCCACTGTATAGGCCTATATAATATGAGCAGCATTATGTATAACTTATGTAGAACAAAATCATTGACCGACTGCGAATTACATTATACTTTATGGGAATTTATTGGGAATTTTATCGTGATCGAACTTTGACTTAATTAAGATATTGAAACAATTGCACCAGTTCCCTTAATACAACAACTATTTTTAGCAAGTGGGAACCACACCCCCCATTTTTTTTAAATTCAATCAAACGCTACGAATTTCGTTATAAAGATAGATCGACAACTTTTCTTACTGCTGGCCTTGCCGGATTTTTCAATTTACAAATTATTGAACTACAATGGGCCGTAAAAAAGCGCTTAATTAGCCATATTTAAACATCTTTGTTGGCTTTTTTTCGTATCCGAAAAGCGAAACCCTATTAGTATTTACATTGGTGAAAATATTGAATGCTTCAACAAATTTTGTTCCAGAGGATATGTAGCTATCCCGGGTTTATATATTTTGATAAATTCAAATTTGAAGACGAATGTGCACGAAAAGTAATATCTTATTTTCCTAAAAATGATGGACGTCGATGCACTGTGTACTAATGCTGATGCGTGCACCTGCGCTATCCGTGTCATCATTCAGCAACCGTGATTCACTGCATTTGTGGTATTTAGGCCTACTTGTAACTTGTAACTTGTACTATCAGACACACCAAATAGCCATGACGACCGCGAAACTTATTCTATCTGGACGCGTAATGTGAATAAATTCATGTTGAAGCATCTGGGTTCATTATTGTTATTTCTGTATTCTAATCTGGATGTAAATAAACTTATCTTTAAAAAAAAAAGTACCCACTACAATGCAATACAAATGATGGATTATAATTCCTTAAGCGTTTATTAGAGAAGAAGTTACTAATTGATCTAATTTCTGATTACCGAATGAAAAATAGTTAAATGCCAATAAATTCATTAATTAATAAGATAATCACAGGCCTAAGGCCTTATTCATTTATAAGTTACTATCTGTGTCGGCATCCATTGTAAGCGAATTAATTTAACTAAGGTCTGCAGTGGATATTATGTAGTGATTATATTAAATAATAATATATTATTTAGCTTTGGCCTACAGTATGTGTATTTTAACCTCATGTAAGTTTATGCTGATGACATGCGATAACAAATTGTGTAGCCTACTGTATGTATAATTTATTTTGTTTACATTGAATCACAATGAGTTATCTGTGTTGTTGACATAAATAATTGTAATACACCGTTTAGATTAATAATAATATTGTGCTATTTTATATATATTTGTAAAGTTTATTTTTCTCTCTAATGATTGTGGCGTTATTTTATATTTAAAGTGACAGTTTATTTTGTACAAAAACTCCCTCAACATTTCGTAACTATGCTATAATAATAAATCAGTGTTTTTTTATTTCTTTCATTATTGTGGTTGACTATGTTCTACGCATGTCCTTAGATCATCATAATGATGATGGGGTGATGGTAACTCCACCTACTGGATCCAGAAGTCGAGGAAATCCTGCCAAGTACCTAACTGATCTAGAATTTGCTGATGACTTAGGAGTACTCTCAGAATCACTAGAGGGAGCCCAACAGCTCCTCAGCTCATTAGAACAGGTTGCTTCTAGTGTTGGTCTTTTTATTAACTCCAAAAAAAACCAACATTTTGACAATTAACTTTGAAAGTTCTCAGCATGTCTGTGACCGGATGAGCATAACCTCAAAGGATGGTATGCTTGAGCAGGTGGACGACTTCTGTTACCAGGGATTATGGATCCGGAAATCAGGTGAGGACCTTCGAATACGTAAGGGAAAGGCATGGGTAGCCTTGAGTAGGCTTTCCATGATTTGGAAGTCACATAGAATTCATCGGAAACTTAAGGTCCGATTATTTAGAGCAGCAGTAGTTCCAGTACTCCTCTATGGGCATCCATGCTGGGATCTAACTGCAGAGGACACCAAATCTCTGGATGGCACATTCACAAGAATGCTACGCCGGGTTCATTGTGTCAAGTACAATGCACACATCTTCAACCAGACACTATATAACATTGAAGGTGTCTCATTGGTTCCCCCAAGCTAGACACTAGAACAAAATCGCCTCCTCTTTGCAGGACATTGCTTTCGCCGTGAGGACCAGCCAATGCATAATCGTGTATTTTGGCGGCCTCATGGAGTGAATAAGCATGGTGGACAGCCATGACTTTCTTGAGACGTATCTTAAAGGACACTGGCCTTGAAGATGCGGATGATATAGCAAATGTCATGGGTGACAGGGAGTTGTGGCGGCGCAATTTTGTCGACAAGCCGGCACAGCATTCTTAAAAATGCAGCTGCAATTTAACATGCCGATCCTAGTAGTAGTAGTATTTTCGATGGATCGATCGATGGTAAGTTGTTATAGGAGTCGATACGAAGCCGTCCGTGTTCTATGTAAAATTTCTTCACTTTTATAACAAATTTTCAATTATTTCCCACCTGCAACAATTTATAATTCTAATCCTTAATTCACAAAGATAAAACAAACATCAACGTTTTTTACCTATTAGGTATGTTACATCAGTTCAGTAGGCTATTACATTATTTTATTTTATAATAAATTAGACAATAAAACATTGCAGTGTCAGATGTACCATCAGCAGCGAGACTTTTATATTAAGCTAAGTATTTGAAGCAGAACAATACTTTAATTTACTATGTAAATAACCACAACGCTTCCGAATATCCTGACCAATTTTCGGTGCAATATTATAAAATCATGATGACTACTGCACTGTTTTACTGTTTAAATAATATTTTAGTATGGCGTTGTTGGTGGGAATTTTAGATGGGTTTTAGTTGATGTGGCTGACTTGCCGCCTATGATTAAGTTGAATATTTTATAAAATCTGGTTAATTAATCACGCCGCCGGTGCTGGTTAATCACAGTATACTGGTTATCTATCTCATGCGAACGTGTGATTTTGTCAGCAGTGGGTAAAGTAACGCACCTATAAAAGACATTTGCATGGTATTGTGACCTCGATTTTGGCTCTAATATTATATTTATTATGAATATGCTGTGACATCGCATAATCTGCTTGTACTGTGGTGGAATGCTACAAGGATGGCGGTTGATATAGCGTCACCCGTAAGCTAAGCTCGCTTACTTCGTGGCTCGCCCCACAGGGAGGATTCCCGCGAATGTCACTAGCTCACCTCTAGTCACTAGTCAACCACTAGTATGAATAAGAAATGTGCAAGCGTGTCTCCCTGGAGAATTGTCCTGTGTCACCGTCACCATCAACAGTAGACACAAATATCGTCAAACTACTTATTTCCCGTGATTCCAATGGCAGACTAATTTTGACCGATGACTTTATCGTGAGTATTCCATAGCAGTCAAAGACATCTTACAGGCAACATCACCTTTTTGGTGCAGTTTCTGTTGCGAGAATTAAAGCCTGTGATCTTTTTGACATGCCTCCTGAGGAAGGCCGACACAAAATCCCTGATCCTTAGCATTAAATCATCACCCCTTACCCGTATTGCACGTGTATTGCACCTCAAGAAATGAGGACAGCTCTAAGTTAGTTGGTTATAGTCCCAGAAACCCGAAATTAATGTGTCAATTAAATCAGATCTTATCATTTTTGATAGCTATTTCATGATAATCCCACACCATATTTGATGGAGCTAAAGATTACTCAGCACAGTAGTCTACAACACGAAGCATAAAATGGCGATTCGTTTTTAATAGTGTCTGAATAATATTAATAGATACATAAACCAAATTTTTGACAGTTAATATGGAATCCTCCATGCGTCATATGGACAGTCAGTGTTGAGTGTTGGCCTATTCAGTCATTAGATGTCCTTTTTGGTATTTAGGTAGATCCTTTGTTACTTCGTTGAACTACGAATAACATTTTATATTCCCAACTCATTTAACAAACATTCAATATGGATTGTTATGGACTTTCTGACATCCAAAAATTACGATCATTTAAAAATTGCACAATGTAGAAGGTTTGATGATTCTTCAATTTATCAATAATATCAGAAAAATCAATATGAACGTAGTAAATAATAAACTATTTGATATCCAACTCGTTTCCAATACTCAACATAGTGTGATATCGTATAAGTGATTTACTGTCATGTTGTCGACGCCTTCTACAGTGTCGGTGGTACCATCTACAGTGTCGCCTTCGCAATCTACCGATTCGCTTGCACACTCCGAGTCGGTTGTGCCCTCTATGGGCGCATCGGCGGCTTCTACCGAGTCTTCACTTACCTCTAGTTTTGAGTGTCTCTCCTCGGACGATATTTACATCCCCATCGTCGGGTACGAGATCCTAGAGGAGCGATCCAAATTCGTCGTCTATAAACTCCACGTACACATGGGCGATCGTGATTGGCTGGTTTTCCGGAGGTATTCCGATTTCCTTGAATTGCATTCGAGACTAAAAAAGAACTCTCCTGATTTTAAATTCAAATTGCCTCCAAGAAAACTTATAGGCAGCAATTACAAAGATGATTTTTTGAAATTGCGACAAACGAGTTTACAGTTGTTTATCATAAACGTTGTATCCCGACCCGATATGATGTCGGATTCGGCCACTCGCGATTTCTTCTGCCTCGACAATCCACCGGAATTCGGTGAGTCCATGGAAGAGAGCCAAGCCCGACTCGGTTTACTCGAGGATACTATTAATTCCCTCCATCGGGAACTTATTTATAAGAATAAAATTATTAAACAACTTCGGGAGGAGCTGCAACATTCCAAACTGGATTGTATAAAATTCCGAGCTTCCTTAAACGCACAACTACAATTAAACACTACATAGAATTCTGTGAAAGGAATGTTATCATTTTATTAATGATAACCTCAATTCCAACAATATAATACTTTAAAGTCAGGTACACTGACACCCCGAGATTAATTATTTTTAAATTTCAACGAAAACAGACAGTTTAGTAGCCCCCAGTCCGCCTTTCCTTAAACTTAATTCAATTGATTTACACGATAAAGAAAGGACGATGGAAAAGATAACCAACTGGTAAATTCTCTTTGAGGGTAACACAATAATGTACCCACATGTACTGTATGTACATTAGGGTGGGGTGAATTTATTCGCTATTTCTTTGTTAACCAACGCTTTTAGATGCCAACTATGTCACTTAGGCTCAATTCATTTTTTGAAATATTTTAAATTCTTACCTGGCCTCAAGAGCACTACAATGTTGAAATTTTACGCAATATGGTCAAAATTTGAAAAAAATTTAACCAGCAATCAAATAATTAATATCAAACAAAATTGTTCAAGACATAATTTGGCGAGTCTCAAGCCTCATGAAATTATCGCACCCGAATGACCGGAAAGTTCCAGCTGAAATGATTTTAAATCACAGAGAGGTGCTGCCCATTTTCAGACATTTTGCCCTTCTTGATAACGTTAACCAGGGATATTGACGACTGGTTGATTGACGACTAAATTATCAATTGTCCCTTAATCTCACGAAAACATAATACATCCATCCTTTACAAATGGATGTGATAGTCTGGATACATTTTCCCAAAATCCCATAACGTTTTTTCTCAGCCGCTATTTTATATAACTCGTGCACCATTGTCTATTGTTGAGTATTGTCTATTGTTATTAATTATTTGGGGCATATATTTCACAGTAGCACCGATGATGACTTTGACATACGGAATCTAATGTGTATGGTCTATTCCAGAGGTTTAAGGTTGCTTTATTCCGGGTATTCTGCACTCATATTTATGGGAATGCGCTCTTGGTAAAGAGAAACTATTCTGACAAAGTGCATGAGAAGCTACGCGTTGCCTACAATAATTGTGCTAGACTGTTGTTTAAAGTTAGTAGAGTAACCAAATGGTGGGTGAACCGACCAGTGTTTCCTTTAATGTGCGGCACTCTTAATATACCAATGTTTAAACATATTCGTTACAGTTCTGTAGACAGTTTAATAACCCGGACTTCTGTAATTGATAATGATATTATTTTGCTCACTGTTTCTCGATTTTGTAACCTAAATGGTATTTCTGGAATTCGTGAAATGTAATTGTACTTATAAGGTTCGTACTATGTCCTCCTAATAATAATAATAATTAACTATTATTTATATAGCGCCCAATAAATAAATAGATTCTAAGGCGCTCATGACCCATTTATATATTTTTTAAACCGACTATTAAAGTGTTTTATGTGAGTAGCAGTTCTTAGGTTAAGTGGGAGGCTATTAAAAACCACTGGCGCGGCCTAACAAAGATCTGGCCCCAAAGCTTGATAGTTTGAAGGCAGGGACCTTCAGGGTCCAAAGATACTCTGTTATCGTACAGTTGTAGTTGGGCTCTAACATATCGAGTATGTCGGAGCGAGACCGTTTAAAGCTTTCCACGTTAAAAGCGCGATTTTATAGTCTATCCTGAATGAGAATGGAAGCCAGTGCAATTCCCGTAGCACAGGAGTTATGTGCGACCTGCGTTCTATCCTCTTTATCAGCCGAGCACAAGATTTTGTGAAATTTAAAGGCGGCTAAGGAGAGTCTATGGGGCGCCATTCCGGCTAAAAGTACACGACATTCTCGGCCCGAGAATGCAAACTCGGCGTGAGAATGCAATCTCGGCCCGAGATTCCAAACTCAGCGCGAGAATGCATTCTCGAGGCGAGAATGCAATCTTCACTTTACTGGGACCAATTCTATTGTGAATGATGAAAATGCCTTTCAAGACGATGTTTCTTCCTCTATTCTTGCGGAGGTTCACCGTGATAATGTGTTCGATGCTGTCATGAAGTTGTTCAGGTTTGGTGGAGATTTATCTGCTGAAAATTCTATGCAGTTAAAGTTTACTGTTAGCTTTTATGGAGAATCTGGTGACACGTGAACGTGTTGATGACAAGGGATTATCACGAGAACTACTTTAATTATTCTTGGAAGAATTCTATCTAAAGGCGACGACACATGGTACCGATGTTCTTTTACCAATAATTCGACACGATTGGAAAGATAGCACATGGAAAATAATTGGTAGAATACTTGCATATGGTGTCAATCAATTCGGGTATTGGCCTACTAAAATGTCAGAAGTATTTTTCAAATATTGTTAATTTGATGTTGACCACGAGGAAATGCTGAGTGATATGACACCAGAAACCTTTCTTGTCTAAACAACATGTTGCAATCTTTGAAAGCCTTCGCCGGGGATTGCCTGTACCTGACGCGCACCTTGAGGAGATAATTGATATCTTAGATAACTATGATTGGCGTCGGATTCCTACGAAAGACAACATTAATAGCATGGAATGTAAATATTTCGCGCTTTCAATGCCCCATTTAAATATACCTCCCCTATATTTGGAGTACGCTGAATGACATCTTTAATGGCTATGTCTATGTCCTCATTAGAAATCGCAGTGAAACGAGAATAAAGACGTCCATTTGCATTCTCGGGCCGAGTTTGCATTCTCGGGGCGAGTTTGCATTCTCGGGGCGAGTTTGCATTCTCGGGCCGAGTTTGCATTCTCGGGGCGAGTTTGCATTCTCGGGGCGAGTTTGCATTCTCGGGGCGAGTTTGCATTCTCGGGGCGAGATTGCATTCTTGGGCCGAGTTTGCATTCTCGGGGCGAGTTTGCATTCTCGGGCCGAGTTTGCATTCTCGGGGCGAGTTTGCATTCTCGGGCCGAGTTTGCATTCTCGGGGCGAGTTTGCATTCTCGGGGCGAGTTTGCATTCTCGGGCCGAGTTTGCATTCTCGGGGCGAATTTGCATTCTCGGGCCGAGTTTGCATTCTCGGGGCGAGTTTGCATTCTCGGGCCGAGTTTGCATTCTCGGGGCGAGTTTGCATTCTCGGGCCGAGTTTGCATTCTCGGGGCGAGATTGCATTCTTGGGCCGAGTTTGCATTCTCGGGGCGAGTTTGCATTCTCGGCGCGAGTTTGCATTCTTGGGCCGAGTTTGCATTCTCGGGCCGAGTTTGCATTCTCGGGCTGAGTTTGCATTCTCGGGGCGAGTTTGCATTCTCGGGCCGAGATTGCATTGCGAGATTGATCTACATTCTCGGGGCGAGAATGTCGTGTACTTTTGGCCGGAACGGCGCCCCATAAGACTCTGTGGGAGACCATACGATAGACAATTATTATTCATGTCAAGTCTTGAAACAACAAGCGCATTGACCAGTTTCACGGTATTGTCTTCTGATAGGTGACCCCGTATTAGCCAAATATTTCTGAGGTGATAGTTTATGGATGATACAGTGGAGTTGACGTGTTGTCTCATACGAAGTTCACTGTCTAGTTTAACACCAAGGGTAGTAACTGGAGACCGTGGTGGGATTATTTTACCATCTAACTCGATGGTAAACGAAGCTGCAAAGTCTTGAAATTCTGAGCCTCGCCCTATTAATAATATATCCGATTTCTCGTAATTTAATTGAAGACATAATTCATCGAGTGTGATCTTTATTTGTCCAACGCAGTCCTTTATCATCCGTTAAAGGGTACCATGATCAAGTGAATCGAACACGATACACAGTTGATTATCATCAGTCTGTGATATCCGATGTCAAGTTTATCACAAGTGGAAGCGACAGGAAGGCAGTATATTACGTAGAGAATCGCTCCAAGTACCAAACCTTGGGAGACTCCTGTCGACAAGCGCACTACACGCGATCTTTTTCCTTTGATAATGACCACATAAGAACGATCAGTGATATAAGACTTGAACCAGTCATAAACAGTTCTTCCAATTGCCAGTAAGCGAAGTTTTTCAAGCAGAATGTCATGATCAACAAGATCAAAAGCCAATGATTGATCTAGAAGAATAAGCGATGAGGATTTACCATTATCGAGTGTATTTAGAAGGTCGTTCTGTAGTCGACAAATAACAGTTTCCACGGAATGATTTTTATGGTAACCAGAGATTTACACAGGTATGTGTTTTTCAGTTTCTAAAAAGTCGATTAGTTGTAGTGACGCATGTTTACCAATTACTTTCGGAAGAAATGGTAAGTTTGAATGAAACCGGCCTATATTTCATTAAAATTTCCGGGTCGTGTTTGGGTTTTTTTAACAATGGACATAACAGTACTTGTTTACCAGCTGAAAGAAATTTACCATCACGTAGAGAAGCTACTACTACTAGGATCGGCATGCTGCATTGCAGCTGCATTTTTAAGAATGCTGTGCCGGCTTGTCAACAAAATTGCACCGCCACAACTCCCTTATCACCCATGACATTTGTTAGATCATCCGCATCTTTAAGGCCAGTGTCCTTTAAGATGCGTCTCATGAAAGTCATGGGCTGTCCACCATGCTTATTCACTCCATGAGGCTGCCAAAGTACAAGATTATGCACTGGCTGGTCCTCACGGCGAAAGCAATGTCCTGCAAAGCGGAGGCGATTTTGTTCTAGTGTCAAGCTTGGGGGAATCAATGAGACACCTCCAATGTTATATAGTGTCTGGTTGGAGATGTGTGCATTGTACTTGACACAATGAACCCGGCGTAGCATTCTTGTGAATGTGCCATCCAGAGATTTGGTGTCCTCAGCAGTTAGAGCCCAGCATGGACTCCCGTAGAGGAGTACTGGAACTACTGCTGCTCTAAATAATCGGACCTTAAATTTCCGATTAATTCTCGGTGATTTCCAAATCTTGGAAAGCCTATTCAAGGCTGTCCATGCCTTTCCCTTACGTATTCGAAGGTCCTCACCTGACTTCCGGATCCATGATCCCAGGTAACAGAAGTCGTCCACATGCTCAAGCATACCATCCTTTGAGCTTATGCTCATCCGATCAGAGACTTGCTGAGGACTTTCAAAGTTAACGGTCAGAATTTTGGTCTTTCTGGAGTTAATAAAAAGACCGACACTAGAAGCAGCATGTTCTAATGAGCTGAGGAGCCGTTGGGCTCCCTCTAATGATTCTGAGAGTACTCCTAAGTCATCAGCAAAGTCTAGATTAGTTAGGTACTTGGCAGGATTTCCTCGACTACTGGAGCCAGTAGGTGGAGTTATCATCACCCCATCATCATTATGATGATCTAAGGACATGCGTAGAACATAGTCAACCACAATAATGAACAAGAATGGTGCAAGTGTGTCTCCTTGGAGGACGCCCCATAACACTTCAAATGGTTCTGTGTCACCGTCAACAGTAGACACAAATGTTGTCGAACCATCGTATACTGATCTGATTGCTGCAATAATTTCATCAGGAATCCCATATAATGAAAGTATGCTGAACATACGCGAGCGAGAGACTGAATCAAAGGCCTTGAAGAAGTCAACAAAGGTAACAGCCAGATGCCTGTCTTTCTTTTTTGATAATTCTTCAATTATCCTTCTAAGTGCCAAAATGGGCTCCATGGTCCCACGACCTTTACGGAACCCATTCTGATTTCCACGGAGCAGTCTCTCAATGGGATCCCTGATGCGATTTAATAGAATCCTATTGTATAGCTTTGCAGCAATCGAGATCAATGAGATTCCCCGAAAAGAACCATAGAGTGTTAGGTTGCCCTTCTTGGGAACTGGCACCAACTTATTTGTTTTCATTTCTTGTGGGACTCTTGTTGTTCGGTACATGTCTACTATGATGGGATAGATGAGCTTTAAACACTCAGGTATTTTAAAGACCTCAGGGGGAACACCATCTACTCCACTGGCACGATTGGTCTTAATGCTCTTTGCAGCAGCCTTCACTTCTGCAAAGGAGATATCGCCAATGGGAATATCTGGGAGTACAGACTCAGACACTTTTACTTCTATAAAGTTATCAGGCAATACCCTGTCATTATTGAGGAGCTTTTCAAAGTGGGCTTTCCAACCATTGAGGCGATCGGCTGGTGATTCAGCCTTAACCTTGGTGGTTGGTTGGCTTTTCCGCCCAGTAAGCAGATTGATTGATTTCCATGCCTGGGATGATTGCCTGCTGTCGTCAGCATCATTGATGGCATCAACCTGTTGGTTTATTAGCTCCTGTAGATTAACATAGTACTGCCTGTTCAGGGACCTAGATGCAGCCTTAACTGCATTCTTGGCCACTGTAGTCTGTTTGAGTCGGGACTCTTTCTGTGCCTTATGAAGGTCATTTCGGCACTTCTGAATTTTGTTGTCAGTCCAGGGGGCCCTTTTCCTGTTTCGAGGGTATACAGGAACTGTTTCTGCAGCTGCTAACTTAACTGCTTCTGTAAAGGCAGTATAGCCCTCACAGTGATCTGCCGCCTCAGAGGCAAGAGCCTCATACCTGTTGCTCAGCTGTAGTGTGAAGCTGGATCTCACACTTGGCTGTTGCAACAGTGAGGACCAGTCATGCCGCGGCAAGGCAGATTTCGTTGTTCTGCTAGCACGCAGACTAAGTCTTACCTTGGCCACAATAAGGCGGTGATCACTGGAGAAGGGTCGAAGTGTAAATGCATTACAGTCTTGTATAGAGCTCCTGTATTTCCTACGAAACAGAATATGGTCTATCTGGGACTTGTGACCACTGGGTCCACTATGAGTCCATAGCTTTCCAGTTCGCTTCTTGAACTGGGTTCCAGCCGAAAACAATCCATTTCTAGAGAAGCTACTACAACAGTGTTGACTAATGGGGCCCATGAATCAGATTTCTTTAAAATATTGGTAGGTATAGGGTTTAATTCGCATGTAGTGCCATTCATATTTGATATAATTGTCTTTGTTTCTGATATAGTAGGAAGTTTAAATGTCGTCCATACTGGATTCTCATTAGTTGATTGTAATTGAAACTGGGGCATGGCAGAGTTCATTTGGAGTTGGGAGTCGCGAATAGAGCTGACTTTGGAGACGAAATGATGAGCGAACTGATTACAAAGTTGAGTATCATCTTGCGATTGAGGTAATGGACTTTGAGAAGCTGATATTGACTTCACAAATTTAAAGAGGCTGTCAGAGACTTTATCGTGAAGTTTCTAATCAAAATATTCAGTAACAGTTTTTTTACAAAGTTGATTGTAGACCTTGGTATGATCGCTATAGCGAAGTTTGTTTTCTAGAGTAGGTTTCGGATGCCATCGAAGATCCAAACTCCTCTTTATATCGCGGTATTGTTTCAACTCTGCAGTATACCAGGGTGAAGAGTAACGAGGTTTGAAGTGAACCGTTTTCTCGGGTGCTACAGTGTCTGCAATCTTTTGAAGGCATGAATTATATGCATCGTAATATCATAATACTCATATACAGTAATATTATATTCATATACTGTACATATAATAATCATATACACCAGTAACTATTTCACTAAACGAAACTGCCTGTTGAGGAATAGGAGCGGGTGTACTATTTGTACCGGAACTTTGAAGAATCGATATGAGTTTGTCTTTGGCATTA
The DNA here is from genome assembly GCA_032718475.1 of Nemertoderma westbladi. Taxonomy (NCBI): domain Eukaryota; kingdom Metazoa; phylum Xenacoelomorpha; order Nemertodermatida; family Nemertodermatidae; genus Nemertoderma; species Nemertoderma westbladi. The sequence continues at coordinate 17,870 of JAUCBJ010003059.1, read as the reverse complement.
ATTGCTTCTTTTTGAGCTAAAACAGTTTCGATCGAGAAAAATATCGAGTAATGGTGAAAAATATCGAGACTTGAAAAATATCGAGAGTAAAAATAACGAGAGTAAAAATTTCGAGAGTAAAAATAACGAGAGTTGAAAATTAACGTGATTAAAAAATATCGAGAGTAAAAATAACGCGAGATGAAAAATATCGAAAATAACGAGTAAAAATATCGAGAGTAAAAATATCGAGAGTAAAAATATCGAGAGTAAAAGAATCGAGAGTAAAAATATGAGTGTTGAAAAATATCGAGAGTAAAAATATCGAGTGTTGAAAAATATCGAGAGTAAAAATATCGAGAGTAAAAATATCGAGAGTAAAAATATCGAGAGTAAAAATATCGAGAGTAAAAATATCGAGTGTTGAAAAATATCGAAAGTAAAAATAACGAGTGTTGAAAATATCGAGTGTTGAAAAATATCGAGAGTAACAATATCGAGAGTAAAAATATCGAGAGTAAAAATATCGAGAGTAAAAATATCGAGTGTTGAAAAATATCGAGAGTAAAAATATCGAGTGTTGAAAAATATTGAGTGTTGAAAAATATCGAGAGTAAAAATATTGCATTTTGCTTGAGCATTTTATTTAGAATTATGGAACAATATTGCAGTGCATGGGTTACAACAGTGCAAGTGCAAGTGAATGGCATTATGTAATACACCTTGGGTACCCATTTACCAGATTTATTATGCTAGCTAGTTTTTGCTATTTTTTTAATAAATATTATAAAAGAAGTGCTAGCTATAAATTTTGATAAATAATATAAATATTGTTAAATATTATATTAGAACAGGTACCTTATAAGCTACCAAATGTTGATAAATATTTTTGTTCTAGAACATTTTTAGTAAAAAAAATTATCTTACAACCCTTATTTAAAAAAATTGTTACTATCGATATTTTTACTCTCGATATTTTTCAACACTCTATATTTTTCAACAATCGATATTTTTACTCTCGATATTTTTACTCTAGATATTTTTCAATATAACCCTTTAAACACAACCGAATGGAGGGTCGACATCGTAGAGATTAAGTTCTTTCATAATAATAATTTACAAACAAATCAATAAATACAGACGCTACCAAAATTAAAATTTAAAAATATTGCTGAAAATTTTTGATCCTAGAAAATTCAAATTGGGGGTATTTATTGATAAAAATTTATCGTGAAAGCACATACTTCTCAAAAATCTCTTCAAAACAATGGGAATTTTTTATATTTTTCGTTGGCCAACATCTGACAACCGACAGCAGATAACCGACAACAAACTACCAACAGCAGACAACCGATAGCAGACAAACCAAAAGCAGACAACCGACAACAGATAACCAGCACCAGGCAACCGACAACCAAGAGCAGACAACCGATAGCAGACAACCAATAACGACAGCAGACAACAGAAAACTGACAACCAATGCCCGACATCAGACTACCGATAGCAAAAAACCGACAGCCGACAACCAACAGCAGACAACCAATATCAGGCAACCGCCAGCAGATACACGAGAGCAGACAACCGACAACAAACAACAGACAACAAAATATCAGCCAACCGACAGTAGAGTTTGTTTAGTTTTAATTTAATTAAATAGGCCAATTATATATAATTTAACGGTTAGAAAATGAAAAATATACGGAGCCCCTAAGAGGTCCTCGTTTTATAACTTAGTATTCATAACGTAGCATAACGATGCGTAAACATAGCGATAACGGCTACTGTTTCAGTCCACTGGAAGAAGCCGATGGACAGCAACCTGAACTACACGTTGAAATGCGGCATCATCGTGGCAGTGAGAGACACCGCCAAAGCATGGAGACATCCACTTGTTGTCGTGTATCTAAACCGGATAGTGATGTCAGATATTGTCTATGGGACGGACTAATATTGAACTAAACATTGCCAACAGCTGGTGAAGGGTACTAATTCATATTAGTTAGAGTCTGGGTGAATGGACAAGGAATTTCAATGTACTTTAACGTACTGTAATTAACAATAAAGATATTAGGTAGATTGTTAGAGAACATATACATTTATTGTATTACGTTCAACTAAAATGATAGATACACAAACAAAAAGCCACCACCAATTTTGACTAAAACTCAACTAAAGCCTCTCCCCCAAGAAAGGAGACTTCGGTATACCAACAAACTATCGTGGGATCTGTCTGCTTGCGGAAGCTGCCAAAATATACAACAAATTGCTGCGTAAGAACAAAAACGGATTTCGACCAAGTAGATCAATAATAAATAGCGCAGATACTTGCGCTATGGAGACTGATTGCGGGAATTAAGACAAATAATCTCCTCGCAGTCCTGACATTTGTGGACTTCAAGAAGGCATTCGACTTCATCCTTATATGTAAAATGTTGGAAGTCATAAGAGCATTGTATTGTTTATTGTTAAGTGGAGGGGAGATGGCTACCAAGTGGCTAAATACTACCGGTACCAAACCCGAATTCGTAACTTGACTAAGTTCTTTCGAGCCACAGTAGAAAGTGTACTTTTTTACGGGGTCTGAGACCTGGACACTGAAGAAATCACTTGAACAAAGAATAATTGATGATTGTTACGCAAGACTACTAAGGGCAGCCCTGAACATCATATCTTTCTAACAATCTGTGTAACGGGATTTCATAGGGATGGGTTTGAGTCTATGTAGTTTGTAGCCTGTGTCAGACACATATACAAACAGACATGATGTATATTTCATTTTTAGATTAAGTACTGTGAATGATAACACAACAAATACAGACTATTTGCAAATGAAACGTAAATCCACCTATAATGATAAGTCAACTTCTTTATAAGCAGTACATTTTGTTTAAACCTCTAAACTCACCAAACCTAACTTGTGCAAATATTAAATTATTTGAAGAGTCAGAAATAATAATTTATCAAAATATCTAATCAACGGCAAACAACATCGACTGAAGTTTAAATTTAGTTATGGAATAAATATATTTTTATGCCATTAGTTATTGACATCGTAAAACCTAAATCTGTATGTCTATACAGTAGTATACCGGTACTACTTGCTGTCATACTGTACGTACGAGTTTTGGTCTCCTTTAATCAAATTTAGGTAGCGGCATTTGATATTTGGTTTGCTTTGCTTGCTACCCACATCATACAGTATTTCAAAGTTTATTATTTGAAATTTATTAAAATATATATTTAATATTTATCAAATTTATTATTTATTATTGTTTGCGGCTTATTGTCCGTTGAGGGTCCGTCGGCGCTTTTGCTACAATCGGAGCGATTAAGACATTTGATGCTACAGCTACCGGTACATGTTGGATATTAAACGTTTGGTGCTCCTACCTATTGGGGAACTGGACGAAATAAAAATATTCCCTCTCTAGGGAAAATTCGACGCAAATAACAGCTGATTACTCTCAAAAATAAAACTGTAACCTGTTGTATTGTGTTTAGTTTATTGTTTTGATTAAAGTAACGCGCCACTGTAACCTGTTCCTTTCCCTAAATTAAGAATTTAACATTGAGGCAGGATATTAATTCGCCAAGATGCGATTTGCCTCCAGTTTGCCCCCGCTGTCTCCCTATTGTAGTGATATGAAGCTCATTCGAACCGCGATGATAGATTTAGTCAGGGCTGAATGGGGCGTAAAAATGTGTCAATTGCTCTGATATCATTAAGTGATCAGGTTATTCTGGTGCGATAACATGGAGGTGACCTTTTATGGAGAGATCTAGAAAGGCCAAGGCCGTTAGTGTTGGCAAAGGTAATAATTCTAAAGTCAGACGATGATATTGGATAGACTGATTCCAAACTGTTTTTCAATCCGACCCCCCCCCCCCCCCAAAGCCCTCGTAATTTAATATTTATTTAAGTTTGGTAAAAGATCTTTCGCAGCTTGCAATGGAAACTGTAATTGTAAGAATAATTAGGCCAGCAGGTGAAGAAGTTGGGGATGGAGAGATATGAAAGTTTTTGCTTATTGTAATTGGATACACCTTTACTAAATGAAGTTGAAATTCAAAATTTCGCACGTTTATATATTTTATATTATTTCTCCCTTAAAGTTTGCGCCCCCTGAACACGGTATATAAGTTGTGTTGTGCGATTAGTGTATGTGGCTAAGGTGATAGATTGGTACTACTTCCTTCCGGATCAGTTGTTTTCTGATTCACAATCATAGTCGAGTAAAGGGCCTTAATGTTCTGAACTATTGGAGCGAAACATGCCACAAATTGTGTTATTACTGCCTATTTTCCTTCGTATTTACTATGTACTGATGCCACTTAATTAATTATTCTATGTTATTATCCCACTGGCTATATAACCTTGAATTCAATGTGCACTCCTTGCCGTAGTCACCCACCACTCACCACAGCTCCAACACTCGCAGTACTTATGGAGTGACAATCCTCACCTATCTCAACTAATGATTACCTTTGGACATCCAACATTATGTAAATGCGATAGTGTGGTACCTGCTTTATGATTATCCCAGTATATTTACATAAGACAGATGATATTTGCTAATGACAGCAGTGAGGTCAAAGGAACAGGGTAGGGACGATGCGATTATTAAATTAATAGATAATCTTGGTGGCTGCCACAAATATTTCCCGTACCACAGTGTATTTCAGCTGCTTTATTTAATTTGTTAATACCAATAATAAACTGCGAAGTCAGGTGAAACTACAATAATACACAATGTAGAATTAGAATAGTATAAAATGTACCGTTTGTGACACGTAACCCCTTCCTCCTCCCATATCGTATTTTTCTACAAACCTTTTTATCATATTGTATATTGAATATTTTGAATTTTGCATCACAACTACAGTAATTAAACTGGCCTCGATATCCCCATGAAGCCACAATTTTAGTCCTTCTTTTTAAGCATTTAAACTTTAAAATGAGTCGTTTGTGAAATTGCAACGTTTGTGTCGTAACCATTCTTCACATTAGCTTGAGTTGCAATGACCCCCAATATGTAGGGAGCATCGATAATATACTGCTGCCAAAATAGTACAGATTAACCCTACCGGCATGCTGGAAATCTGAATGTAGGAAAATGAAAGTAATAGTAATATGACTGTTTACCGCTGTCTATAGCTGACGTATTATATCTTGTGGGATTGCATGTCATTTGAAACCAACCATGGTCTAGGCCTAACATTTCAATTTTGAAATTATGTCCATATTGTGTAAAAAGGCCTACATCATTGCACTCGTCTATTTTACGCCGTGAACTGAACTGATTCGGTATTCGGTATGAAGCACTATAAAAGTGCTTTCTATTTTCTATTTTTTTTAGACCTACTTCTTCATAGCGGTTAGTTTGTTCTTGCACAGTATGTTGTGTACTAAAAGAGTGACTTATATACACAAATAATGTTTAAAGTTTGTCTGTTAAATTTCTGTCCGTGTTGCTTTAGCTTGCTCTTTGTCTTTGCTACAGTAGGAGGAATGCTTTCAAGACAAGACCTGTAGTAGAAGACGCTTTACACAATCAATATTTAACAATGGAAGGTCAAGGCAAATATAACCAATTAAGAGTGTTACTGAATATCGTTTATTGTTTTCGTTCGAATAACAAACCACTGTAAAAGGCTCTTTATCCCGTGTTACAAAATCTAAGATATTATTCTCAAAGTTGACATATTGGAATTTGAGGAAATAATCAAATAACACTGACTTGAACTTCTTTCGTAGGTTTCACTGTTTGTATTGCAATCGGCCTGCTGCATTGAAGCTGCATATTGAGATGCAGTGCTGGCCTAACCAAATAAATTGTGCCACCACCGTGCAATCCACAATTAGCATGCTACAATGCAGCATGCATTAAGAATGCTATGCTGGCTTATGACAATATCGCTCCAACACAACACCTGTGTTCTTTAAGAGGCGTCTCAATAAATTAATGGGCTGTCCACCATGTTTATTTTCTCCACGAAGCAATGCTCGGCAAAGTAAAGGCGGCTCTGTTCAAGTGTCACGGTTTTGCTGGACCTTTGAGACACCTTCAATCTCGTATAGTGTCTGGTTGGAGATGTGTGTAATGCATTGTACAGTGAACCCGGCGTAGCATTCGTGTAGATGTACACACAGAGTTTTGATGTCCTCAGAAGTTAGAGCCCAGCATGGACTCCCATAGAGGAGTACGGTAACTACTGCTACTCTAAATAATCGAAACATAAGTGGTCGACCAAATCCTGGACCACCCATTCAATGCTACATGCATTTCCCTTTCGTATTCGAGGGTCCCATCTGATCCCAGGGTAACAGAAGTCCTCCACATGCTCAAGCACTCCATCCATAGATCTTAAGCTCATACGATCAGATATCTCCTTAGAACTGTTGACGTTAATTGTCAAAAATATTAATTTTATTCGAGTTAACAAAAAGACCAACATTAGAAGCAGCATGTTCTAATGGTTTGAGGACCCGGTGGACTCCCTCTATTGATTCTGAGAGGATTCGTAGGCCATCATCAAAAACTAGGTCAGTAATGTACTTTGCTGGATTTCCTCGACTTCTGGAGCCAGTAGGTGGAGTTACCATCACCCCATCCTTATTACGATGGTCTCCAAGACATGCGTAGAACATAATCAACCACAATTACGAATAAGAGGTGCAAGTGTGTCACCCTGAAGGACTTCGAATGGATCTGAAGGACCCCCATAAGACTTCGAATGGATCTGTGTCACTATCAGCAGTAGACACAAATGTCGTCGAACTATCGTATTGTGATCTGTAAAAGTAAAAAGTAAATTTTCTTCGGCCGCTAGGCCTAGGATTACGCACAAAGTATGACTACCTATTTGCAGTGCGGTCCCCCCAGAACTTTACTCCCCAGAGGAAACTCATTTAGCCATTTAGCCAGTACTCATTTAGCTACCACTTAAGTCTGCAAGGCAGAGATGCGCCCTGGCTGGTCCCTTTAAAGCATTCATGCGAAAACGAAAACTGCCCTGGCCCCCATGGGATATAAGCCGATCCAAAGGATCGAACCCTCGACCTACGGGAGATGTGAATTCAATGCAACCACTATATACCAAGGTGGAATCTGATTGATGCAATAATATCCTCAGGAATCCCATATAATGAAAGTATGATGAACATACGTGAGCGAGAGACTGAATCAAAGGCCTTGAAGAAGATAACAAAGATGACAGCCAGATGTCTGTCTTTCTTTTCTATTGTATAGCTTTGAAGCATTCTATAGATTAATTAGATTCCACGAAAAGATGCATAGAATGTTAGGTTGGCCTTCTTGAGGCCGGGGAGTATCTTATTCATTTTCATTTCTTGTTGTCTTGACTCTGTATTTGTCTATTATGATGGGGTAAATGACATCTTAGACACTCTGGTATATTAAAGACGTCTACTCCACTGCCATGAATGGTCTTAATGCTCTTTGCAGCAGCTCAGCTTGTACTTCAGCAAAGTGGATATGACCAGTTGGAATATCCGGGAGTACATAATCTTTTACTTCTATAAAGTTATCAGGCAATACCCTGTCATTATTGTGGAGCTTTTCAAAGTGGGCCTTACATCCATTGAGGCGATCAGCTGGTGATTCTACCTTAATCTTGGTAGTTGGCTTCTCCTCCCTCTGATTGGACACTGGACCAGAACACAAACATACAGATACATCTGTCTTCAATGGACAGAAGACCCTTTTCTATCAAATATTCATTCATTGTTCGCTAAATGTTTTGCAACACAATGTTTCGCAAACACCCATCCATTGCCTATCTTTTGTTTCTACAGTAGAGTTTCAGTAACGTAATGTATTTGACATTTTTATTTTGTTGATTAATTAGTAATCATATTTGTTATTTATGTGTTATAGATTTTAAAAGTTGGTACTATTGATAGGCCCCATTATGGAGATATTATAATATATAAAACACAACCAACTTAATGGAAAAAAGAAGATCAACTTTGCAGCACGCTGTGCCACTGCTATCAAATGAGCAGCAGCTATGGGTGATGCAGCAAGTGAGAGATGGAAAGATGACACAGGACCAGGCCTTGGAAGTGGCCATGGAGGAGGCTAAAGTCAAGACCCTAATGCCATCCCCACAGAAGGAGAAGGTCCTGCCATCCCCACAGAAGGAGAAGGTCCTAGTGAGAAGTAGTATGATGATTGGAGGATCGCAGAGAGAGCGCAATAAAGGGAAAAAGGTTTCAGTTTCTAACTTATTCAGAAGTAAATCTAAAGAAAATATACTTAGTGATATTCCTCCACCTCAGAAATCATCACCAATTTCTCCAATTGCAGAATTTTTTGTTTCCAAAGATATCCCTCTGGAACAGCAGCCAATTGTTATCAGAAGGGCACCACACCTTAAGAAGAATTTAAACAGAATGTCAGTTGGAGATGCTCAATTCTATTCAAAATTTAAGCAAATAGCTGCAACAGATGAACGTGAGCAGACGGACATACAGGATGTTGCTTCAGCTTTCACTGAAAAACAAATTCTAAATTTTGCTGTTTACAAATACGTGCGTAACCGATCGAATCGATTTGTTCTTCAGTTGGATTTTGGTGAAAATGTCCTAAGTTTTATTGAAAAGGGTGTTGTTAGCCAGAAGTTTGATTTTGCTGAAGTGAAAAACCTGGAAAGTGAGGAAGGTCTCCGATGTATCATATACATAGGAGAAGATGACATCGAACTAGATGCGAACTCTCTTGATGAGAAAGAAAAATTATGCAGGCTGTTGAATGTGATAATAAAGAAGAACAGACCAACTAGTGGAATTCAACTTAATTCCAGTGATAATATTGGACAAAGTTTGCTGATAATTAAAGAAGGTACCATGGAGAAGAAGAATTCTGGAAAGTTTGTTTCTTGGGTTACACGTTGGATTAGGATTCGCCAAGGAGAATTGGCTTACTATAGAATAGGAGAGGAGGAAAGTAATACAGCTCTGAATTTAATTTCTCTTGATGATGAGTCAGTTTCCTTCTACCGGATTCAATACAATTCAATTTTAATTAAAACTCGATCCAAAGATTATTATTTTCGTCTAAAGCACTCTTCGGGAATTCCATCAAAAGATATTGAATTGGAAACTGACTCATGGTATGAAGCAATTTTTGAAGCTTCTGGTAGAAAACGAGCACAAACCTCTTCCGTCAGCCAAATAACTCCAATTCTAGATGATAATGTAAAGATTAAAGTGCTGAATGAAGCTATAGGAATCATTACTGAGATGCAGAATGAATTAGCAGTTGTACTAAGATCTGGCACCCTTACAACTACTGCAGAAAAGAAAGTTCAGACGATTCAAAAACTTGTCAGCAAGCTTCAAAAACAAGTAGTCGTGGATATACATAAGAATTCAGTGTCGGATGATGATTCTTTGAATAGAGTTTCGATAGAGCTTCCAAGTCCGAATGATGTATTCAAACCATTGAGTGAACCATATTTCGCTCCATCTGCTTCAAACAATGATGACTCAATGAGTACAGCATCTATTGAGGTTCAAATTGGTGGATGTAATGATGGTGGAGTCGCCACACCACTGACTCTCAGTGAGGACGAGGTTGAAAATCTAGGAGATAGTTTCAACAAAGACGGTGTGATAGAAGTAAATGAAGGAGATAATATTTATGATGCTCATGCACATTCTGGATTTACTTTGCCCACTGCTCAGTCTGAAACAAGAATAAATGATATGAAATCGGAGGGAATTGTCGATTCAACACGACATGAACCTAATCATGTTTCACTAATTACTAATACTGATTTAGCAACTAAAAAATTTGATACGCAAACTGAACAGTCGGGCAAACAGTTTGTAAACTTTGATTCGAAAGATAAGTCAAGTGTCAATGCTACAAAGGAGTTGCCAATTGGAATTGAGTCATCCCCCCTTCCTTGTGATGTTGTATCACAAAACAACATGGCAAATGATGATTTGACATCCAATACAAATAGTATTCATGAATATGTATTAATTGATCCAAATGGCAGTAAAGAAGATAATACAAACTTTGAGACAGAAAAAACAGATATCTCAAAATGTGGCACATCAATTGAAGGTAACCTGGATAATGAATCAAACATAATAAATAAAAAACCTCTAGATGTCCATCATGAAAGTGAAATTGGGGACTCACAATGCATCTCAAAAGACAATACAAATACGTCTACCAAGCCTGAAGATTTTATGGGAACATATATATTCAGTGATGGTAATCAGGCAGAACCTGCTGACCAAATTGCTCCCGAGAATTCCGAAGCTGATTATTCTGATTTTGAGTATGTTGTGATGACAGAACAAAATGAGAAGGTGAAGTTGGAGCCAATCCGAGAGGTCAGTATTTATCGTTCAGATACATATGAATCTGATAACACTTTACATGGTGACAATTCAAATGCACATTATACAACAGTATCTGAAGATGCGGTTACTACCATAAAATGTCGTGATGATGAGTTTGTAGATGATATTCCTCCACCATTACCACCACCTCCACCTCCCCTATTTCTTCAAACAATGGAGACTCAGAATCTAACAAATAATGACAATGATGAATTTATTCCACCACCACCTCCACCACCATCTGTTGGTTTGCAAACACCTAAAAAACGTATTTTGAAACAAGCCTCTGTGTCAATGAAACCACTACATTGGAATAAAATCCCAAGTGGCATGATAGGTAAATCAATTTGGAAGGACATGAAGCAAAATTTGATTGATAATATTGACACTCAACTCCTGGAATCTCAGTTTTCATCACAAGCATCTGAAGTTGATGGTGGTCAGTATTCAGGATTGATGTCACATAAGGATAACAAGAAACAACCTACTTCCTTAATCTCATCGAAAACATCTCAAAATCTGGCGATATTTTTGCGTGGTTTGGGATTTCCTTTGTCAGAATTAAAACAAAAGTTGTATGTAATAAATGAGGAAAATGAACCATTAGAATTGGAGCACATCAATACATTGCGCCGTTTTCAACCAACCAGTGATGAGCGTGATGCCTTTAAATCATACAAATCAAAGGGGAAGAGTATCAGCGACTTGGATTATACTGACCAATTCCTCCACCATTTGTGTGAAATTCCATTGTTGGATATAAGACTTGACATCCTACTTGGTGTTCAAGAGATTCCATCTAACATAGATGGCATCAAACCATCAGTCAATATAGCCCTAGAGTCATGCAAACATCTATGTAATAATAAGAAATTTCATGAAGTTTTGGAATACATATTAACCATTGGCAATTATTTGAATGAAAATTCAAAAAAAGGAGGAGCAATGGGATTCCAACTATCATCGCTGTCTCAATTGAAGGAAAGTCGAGGCAGAGATAGGAAGTACACAGTTCTGCATTTCCTTCTGGACATGATAGAACGAGTGAAGCCCGAATTGCTAGAATTTGTCAAGGAGATGGCATGTTTGAAACGAGCAACTACAGTTTCTGTTAAAAACTTAGCTGTTGAGGTGGAAGTATTAAAGAAAGACATTGTTAAACTTAATAAAAACGTCCATTCTTTGATGAAGACATTGAAGAAGAGAAAGAGTTATGCAGATTCACATGGAGATGAGCAGTTTGTTTTGGAGGTTGAGGCCTTTTCCAAAGTCCACAACATGAATCTCAAGGAAATGGAATTGAAGATCATTGAATGCAAAAAGTTATTTGAGAGTGTAGCAATACTTTATGGAGAAACAAAGAACAAAGACTCATCAGAAATGTTTTCTCACGTTGGTGAGTTTATTATTAATGTAGAAACTGTTATTCAAGAAAGAGGAAACAATAAACTCAACAAAGCGCCTATAAAGCATGGTGTTGGTGTACTACCAATGCACAATCAAATGGCTTCCGTTCACGATTCTCTGTTGAAAATGGTTCACTCGATCCCACTACGACCAACTGAGAATACGGGAGGGGATGAGGAAGGAGAATGGAGTGAGCCGGTACCCCGACCAGCAGATCTAAAGATCGATAAACAAGATGTCTTAGAAAAGCAAAGTTCAAACAAAATGTTTGCTAACCCAAAATTTCATCCGTATTTTTTTGAGCTGAATGAAGATGGCAAGTTATATTATTCAACGAAAGAAGGTGATAATAAGGTTCAAGGCGTGCTCGATATACATCTCAGCAATGTCAGCAAACAACCAGAATCAAACAATATAAAAATCGAAAATAAGAACAATCGGAAATGTGTTGTTATTCGATGTTCAACAACTGCCAAGGTTAAAGAGTGGCTGACCGCATTAAGCCGGTTTTCAGATTCTGCTAATTAATTAAGTAATTTACAACATTATGTTTGCTGATCATTTAATGTCGTTTATAAATTACTATTTTCGTTAATTTTTTTTAGGAATATTTATTTACAGTATGCTGGAAATTAATAAATTAACTTATTGTGGCTGATTTATATAGGTCAACCATACGCCAAAACCGCATTGATTACACTTTGAAACCAAGCAAAGACCTTCGAGCAATTTGCCCATATGAGGACGAATTCTATACTCAATACCGGTATATGCTTCATATAAAATCAATACGAATTTAGATGCATAATGTGTACTGTAGGCCTACGGTTCATGAAATTATAATATTTTACCATTATTCCAATGAGAAGAACACGATTCTAAGTAATAAATTTATTTGTTAATGAAAATGAGGTTTTCTAGGGTTTTAAGATAAAATAAATCCAATTTCTTTAATAAAAAAAATCTTTCATGATCTCTATCTTAAATATACTGGTTACCCATTAAATAAGGAAAAAAGCCATCCCACAAATGGTCATTGCTTAGTGGGGCTAAAGTGGTATCAAACGGGTTTATGGAACTTAAATTTATATATTATATATACACACACCATGTCCTGGAATATAGTGTCGTTATTCAGGTACAGTACCTGGTCCCTTTGTACAACAGATGACCTTGACTAGCATTACGTTACTGCCAGCTGTTGTATGACAATTTATTTAGTGTAAAGGTGCAGCGCAACCAAAAACATATGTGTGTAGTAGGCCTACAAACGTAGTATATAATAATAATATGAAATCTCTGTTTTGGTGGTGGCTGCAGGTTTATGCTTACTACCTGTATGTATTGAATATTATATTATAATAAATTGAGAAATAGAGTACTTGAATTAAAATTGAGTATATCAATTAAATATAATAGATGGTATGCAGGGGAAGCAAGTACATGCAACATTCGAATGCCCATATCTCAGCTATTTCCCAACCAAATTCAAATATTTTTACATATTTGGAATCGCTGCATGGGCAGCTTTCTATTTGTACCATCAAATCACTATAAGGTTGAAGAATTATTGCACTGTGACCTGTGAAATATTGCCGGAGACACCTTTTTCAAACGCTTGCAGCTAAAGAATGAAAGCTAAGATAAAAAAATTCTGGCTCACCCACTAAGGAGGTGGAGGGTGAAACTATCTCTGTTTCAAATACTACTAGGATCGGCATGCTGCATTGCAGCTGCATTTTTAAGAATGCTGTGCCGGCTTATCGACAAAATTGCACCGCCACAACTCCCCATCACCCATGACATTTGCTAGATCATCCGAATCTTCAAGGCCAGTGTCCTTTAAGATGCGTCTCAAAAAAGTCATGGGCTGTCCACCATGCTTATTCACTCCATGAGGCTGCCAAAGTACAAGATTATGCACTGGCTGGCCCTCACGGCGAAAGCAATGTCCTGCAAAGCGGAGGCGATTTTGTTCTAGTGTCAAACTTGGGGGAACCAATGAGACACCTCCAATGTTATATAATGTCTGGTTGGAGATGTGAGCATTGTACTTGACACAATGAACCCGGCGTAGCATTCTTGTGAATGTGCCATCCAGAGATTTGGTGTCCTCAGCAGTTAGAGTCCAGCATGGACTCCCGTAGAGGAGTACTGGAACTACTGCTGCTCTAAATAATCGGACCTTAAGTTTCCGATTAATTCTCGGTGACTTCCAAATCCTGGAAAGCCTATTCAAGGCTGCCCATGGCTTTCCCTTACGTATTCGAAGGTCCTCACCTGACTTCCGGATCCATGATCCCAGGTAACAGAAGTCATCCACATGTCTGTTTCAAATACCAGGCAATCTCATTAAGATTTGTAGAAAAATTGGGGGAGGGGGGGGGAGGGGGGGACAGGTACCTGAATAACGATACTATATTCCAGGACATGGTGTATATTATTACTACTGAATGTACCATCAACAATTCTTTCGACTTAAATTCCTGGAGCTGTTGTCACTAATTAAAGGTTTTCTTGCTCCTTGTCCTATTGATTTATAATGCAGAAGATTATTCCAATAAATATATGCAGTATATTCTTACGAATTTAATATTGTTTTATTGAATTGAACCTATCGCGACCAAGTACCGGTATGCAACTATATTATACTGTACTTTCTAGCTTTGCTTGCTATTGTTTTCTAAACTGTATTATATCATGGTAATAATGAAAATTGGATAGTTCTAAATTAGGAAAACACTAGTAAAACTGTAAAACACTAGGAAAACAATGAAAATATTAATCAGCAGGAAATTTAACACATGTACCACTCTGAATTGGCAATCCTAAATGTACTCCTCGCACAGTACCCCTTAATAATAATCACCGTAAAACATAGGGAAACCAGGGGCGTATTAAGAGAGGTGCAATGGGTGCAGGTGCACCCGGGCCGCCGCCGCCAAGGGGCCGCCAGGTGCTTTTGTCCCCAAGGTTCTGCAGGCACCTTGGCAATATAATGTATAAAATACATTATTTTCTACATTATTTTTAACGCAATAAGCCACTTACAAACAAACCAGTTTGTTATTAAATCACCTATATGGCTTGGAACAATTAATAATGCTATTATCTATCGTTATTTATATCTAGCACATCCGCCCATGTCATAAATATTCATTCCAGAACATCTATTTCTTTAACATGGGGTGAAACAGTCAGCTAGTACAGTAGTGGCAGAAACAAGTATAAACTAAACATACTAAAGTAAACATGAGTTGATTATATTGGTTGTGTGGCAACTGGAGTAGGAGTAGCCGACTGGGTATTGGGCAACCCCATGTGTTGGCCTTCCATCCAATGCTAACATGTACTGTATTATGTATTACAACTGTACAGTAGGCTACAATGTTAAGAATGGCATGGAAACTAAATATGAGGGCCCTTAGTATTCAACGCGAACGGGAGCGCAGCCAATGTCATAAATATTCATTCCAGAACGTGTATTTATTTAACATTGGGTATATGCAGTTCATTAGTGGAACAGACAAGGAGACACAGAGTACAGTATATTGTATATTGAAGGTGAATTTATTTTATTGGCTGTCTAACTCGACGGCTGGGGTATCCCAGTGAGCGTATACAATACAATAGGGCTTCCCTCTAATAATGGTAACACAATGCTATATATTATACTATAGTGGTATTATTTTTCATGGCTTGCGTTTATGGGCGTATTAATCAGTATTAATCAGTATTGTAACTGCAACTGTGTTGTTAATAATATTTCTCATAATTGTATATATTTTACTACTTTAATTTTTTATTTACTTAGTTAAACTAGTTTTAATTTATTAATTGGCTATTTTAATTTCTACATAAAATATTAGTAAATAAAAAGTTACACAAAAGTGTAAATAAAAAAAGTTTCCAAAAGTTATCATTAATTTATTTTGCCAATTTACAAATTTATAATGGTTACCTTAATTTTAGTTACTTATTGCAGGTTTTGTTACATTTTGATTTAAACAGTAGTTTCGGTTTGTAATTTTTCACTTTGTTGCACAAACTTCGATTTGTAAAAAAAAAAGCTCTGTTAGGCCGCAATGCATAAGACAGATACAACATGGGTTGGGGGTTGCAGTGGAAAAGTGCACCCGGGCCGCCATGTCCTTAATCCGCCCCTGAGCGAAACCACTATAAACCCGCAGGAAAACACTGAAAAAAGTAATCAGAGTTAAATTTTACCTATATGCGGCTAAAAAATAAATTGAAAGAATCTATTACCAATTTAGAATAGTAGGCCCTTATGTGTTAAATTTCCTGCTGATTAATATTTTCACTGTTTTCCTTGTGTTTTACTGTTTTACTAGTGTTTTCCTAATTTAGAATCATCCATAAAAATTCACGCATTATGCTGCTGAGCTTTTGCATCATATTATGTTGATAAACCAGCTTTGCATGGGACGGATTATGGATTTTCGGGCCCCCGGCAGTCGCAACTTACGGGCCCCTGGCAGTCGCAACTTACGGGCCCCACCACCCCCCCCCCCCCCCCCCCCCCCCCCCCCCCCCCCCCTCCCCCGACGAAAATAAACTGCAAAAACTTTTGGTCCCCGTTGATACAAATAGATAAATGCTGGTGATATTTTTTTCAAATAAAACAATATATTCGATATAAAAACGTAACGGAAAACACTATAGACAGAAATAGTTGAATTTCGCTAAATTGAATATCAGTTAAAAAAACGGTGATTTCCGCTTACTTTTTTTTTTATCGAATAATAGTCCTTTATTATTTAAATAATAATAATTTTTTCCTAAAATTACGCCATCCAAAAGACATCAATTATGTATTTAGGAACGAATAATATATTGGTATATCAATAAATTAGACACAAAATTACTTAAAAATAGCAATTTCCTAACCTACTGAACCCTTCCCGGGTCCAATCAACTGGCCCCTTCCAACTTACGGCGCCCCCGGCAACTGCCCCTGTTGCCCCCCCTCCCCCCCCCCCCCTTAATCCGTCCCTAAGTCCCCCGGCGAAGTATTGCATGAAAATTGAATGTCAGAACCGCACACCCAGTCCACTCCGGAACTACCCCGGTTATTCTGCCGCTGCCGTATAGTACGGTACTATCCCACCTCCCGCATTCCGAGCATAGCATTGTACCACCATATGGCGCATTGTACGGGGGGACAAAGTAGATTCATGGTAGAACTCCCCCCTTCAGTTATAACTGCCCCCCAGGCCAATACCACATCAAGTCGATATCATTCAGATTTGTAACTTTTACTGTACTAACTAGAATAATATTGTAACATGTGTTAACTTTCGTTTACAGTTTTGGGTTCCTCCACCTGCTACTTTACTAACCGTAAACACTGATTGTGACACTGATCCATTCGAATTGTTATGGGGAGTTCTCCAGGGTGACACTCTTGTTGTATCATTCATATCCATTATTGTAGTTGACTACCAGACCATCATTAGGAGCCCGCTCAAAGAGCAGGGATAGTTACTGTCAGAAAAAATTGTCAGTGAGGGATACATATAGCCAGCCATCCATTACATATACCGGAATTGCAGTTTCGTACACTTCCTACCTAGCTTTTTTGATTAAATTTTGCAAGTACATTGTTTTGATGGTTCATAATCGCGTTACAAAATTTCAGATCGATTCTATGTTTGGTATTCGATATATTTCGTTTTTTTGATATTATTTTGTCGCGAAATTAAATGTATATAGACATTCATTGACTGCTGTGGCAAAAATTAATTAACGGCCCTGTGCTTATAATAATTCAATCAGCTGGCCTACCATTTAACATCAGTGATTAACATTATAGATATTCCTATATAAGATTCACTGGGAAGAGATATTCAGCTGACGGGGTAATACATTATAAACAGTTGATGGTTGATTACTGTCTGTGATAGTGTGAGTGAGTAAACACAACCTTACTAAAACTTGGCAAGTAAAATACTTCTCTGTAGTTTGGGCGTATCCGCACCAGCTGGTATTTCTATCATTGAGTCTACTTTTCGTGTTATGGGGCTATTGATGGTCTTACCAAGTCATTCAACTCTACTGACATTTGTATTCTAAATTTCACTGT